>JAJKFJ010006716.1:0-17359 GCA_027382625.1 Tetmemena sp. SeJ-2015
ATATCTACACTCTCCATTAGAGTCCAGCCAAGCAACTGGCCTGAGCAAAGACACTGAGGAATGCCAAGCTGAAGAACCAGCTGGATAAGTAAGAGGGCAGAATAATCTTGAGTCCGATGCATTAGAGTTCTAGAGGAGTGACTATGGATGACATGGATGATGACGACAGTGACACTAGTGCACTCTCTATGGACAAAATAGATGAACAGAGTTAGAAGAATGCGATTGAGTTTGCTGCAATTGCTTAGAAACTAGGTATTCTCAAAGGAAGAGAGAAAATCCAGACTAATTTGAAGCCTGTAGCGCATAAAGTAACTCTTATTTTAAAATTTAGATAAAGTGGAATAGGAAACAAAAGGCTTCTAGAACAAGATGTTCTTCGGCCTGAACTATAGTTCATCTTCCGTGGATGAGGAGGAAGAGAGTGAGGAGCCTCAAATTTTTAAATAGAGAAGAGAAGCTGAACTTTCCCAGATTAAGAACGTAGTGAATGAGACCATGAAGCAGTAGAAAATTGATAAGGACAAACTAACCTACAACTTAACTGAGAATGAAAATGATTTGAAGCTTAGGCTTATGCAAAGGTCTTAGACTTAGAAGACCTTATTCAGAGATAAGATCAGACCATTTTCTAAGGTTAAGAATAGTAGAGGCTCTCAAGTAGGGGGTAATGAAAATTAAGGTGAAGAATAAGCCAATCCAAAGTTTACTCTTCCTAATCCCAGAGAGAGAATTATATATAAAGTCATTTTTAAATAAATTAAGCTTAAGAATAAAAAATGAAGTCTAATGGAAGCTTATAAATTTTATTTTCAGTGCTTAATTTAAAATTAATTGCAAATTATTTCTTATATTTGTATCAAAATATGTTATAATATATTTTTTATAAATGTGATATGTTTAATTTATTTGATTGTGAGAATCCAGACTCCTCTTCAGATGATTGAGGAAGTAGACACCGCACAGGTGAGCCTGACCACAGGAAAGCATTACACACCCAGAGAGAGCAAATTAAACACCTTTTACAAAACTATCTCAGCCACTAAATTGCAAGCTGTAACTCCTCGAGTGCCTTCTCAGATTTTGGCAGACTACTTAACCGAGACTAGAATGCTCAAAGCCTTCCAACAGAATGATAAAACGAACTAGCACCCACTCTCCCTCTCAAACTTAAACTTCGATTCCCAGAAGTCTTTCCAGCTGTTTGATAAAGACCAAGCCCTGAGAGCTAAGCTATTCTCCCTTGAAGGACCAATGTCAAGCGTCCCTTAAAACTTGCAAACTGGAGTGTCTTACCTGGGCAAGGTTGCTGCTAAAACCTAACCACTAAATAGCAGTTAAATGAAGGGGTAGAATTCAATGATGATGAGCTAAATGCAACAGTCTAAGTTGAGGTAGAACATTCAGAAGATGTTGTAGCAAAGGAGGAAAGACAAGCTGCAAAAGATTTCTAGGAATTAGGCTGGGTCTTACAATAATCAGCAAAGTTTGGCTTTTGCTTTGGATAAGATTCAGTCTCAGAGCTCGCTCAACAACTAACAACTTTAAAAATATTAAATATCAGCAGTGAAGATATTCTTTTTTCTAAATATTATTTTAATTTTTTATTATAAATAAATGAAAACTTTCTGGAAGATAGCAGAGGTCTCTTAAAAGGTTACAAACAATTGGCTCTCCAAGATAAAATCAAGTTTTCACTCCCGGACAGATGAAAACCATGACTAATCAATAAGCAGCTATGAATGAAGAACTACAGAAAGAATTCGAGAGCAAAGACACCAAATTTAAAAGATTCGCACGGCTTTTGCCTTTCAACCACTAGAGCAGCAAGATTCTGTCAGATATAGATTACGTATCGCTCAAGTTCAATCACTTTGAGCTAGTTCTCATCACCAAGAAAATACTTCAGCAAATGGAAAACTTTGATTTCTACACTCTAATCAAGCAATTAGAGACTAATAAAGAGGAATAGATAGCAGAAAATGAAGATATTCAAGACAATGATCTTATAAAAGAGCTCTCTGTTTGATTTATGTAATGAATACTTTGGATAACAATTGTTTCATACGGTCTCATCCTTCAAATTTAAACATCAAAATTATTTGGAAGCTTATAAATTGATTAAAATACTTTTATTACACAAGAAGATTAATTCTATTGATCAGAAATAGTAGAGATGTAAGACACGTTTATAGGCCCCTCAGATATTCCCCAGATTTTAAACAAGAACAACATTTTATATAAGCTCCAAGAGATTATTAGCACAGGTGAGTTTGGAATTGTTGCTCGCTATACTCACAGAAAAGAATCCTTCGCTATTAAGTTTGAATCAAGCAAGATTCTTAATAAAAGTCTTGCCTAAGAAATAGAAGTCATACAAGACCTCACCTCCTCTAAGAGAAAAACTAAAGTTCAGGTGCCTCAATTGATTTAAACTTCATCATCATTTTTTATATTATATTTAAATCTATGGGGGAAAGTTTACTCTGGATTTTACACACACCCCGACTAAATAGATAACTCTTTGATGATCTCGATCACTGAATACTACGAGGAATTGTTGGAGTCCTTTTCAATTGACTAGATGCGACAGCCTTATAACAGAGAGTACTTTAAAGAGCAGGCTGTGAAAATGTTGGACGCTCTCAAGTCTATTCATGATGCAGGATACATACACAGAGACATCAATCCAAAGAACTTCAGGATGCTTAATGGCAAAGTCTATCTCATATCACTCAGTAGTACAAAATCTTATCTTGAAGCTAATGGAAGCCACATCCAGAGGACTCTAGGAGTTGTGAACAGAGGAAGTCCACTCACTCAATCTCTAAACGCTATGCATGGAGTGGAGAGTGGGCGCGTGGATGATTTGATTTCTCTGGTTTACTCTCTGCTTATAATGACTGGGGAGCAACTTCCCTGGAGGAGCTGTGCGATGAGGAGGAAAAATTAAACAGAGAATGACTTTATCATTGAGAAGAAACTTTGCTTTGTGAGAGAATTCAAAGAGAGGGCTCAAGAAAGTAATTGTGTGGTTCAGAACCTTGTAAAAATACTCGAATTTCTTTATAATAATTTATTATAGTTGTTTGTCTAATATATCTATTTTTTTATTCTTGAGGACAAAATGAATTCTTAATTTGTAGACAAGACTTCTCTTGACTATCGCATAATAGAGAAGCTATTTCAAGAACTAGATAAGACTTAAATTGCATCTAAGGAGATAGAGCAAGCATTAAACTTAGTTAAGAGTGACTACAAAGTGGATCTGTAAGTAGAGAGGAGAGTGGCATCTATGTTTATTATGAATTAAGATCAATAGCGATAGCCACTATTGGTCATAAAAATATTGAGCTATTCAATTTAATAAGCTTTATGATTTTAAAAAATATTATTTATTTAAAGTGGTCAAAAATTAAATGAGGATTGAAATTTATAAAAAGCCAAAGCTCATAAAGACAAATGAAAGAGTTATTTAAACGGATGCTTGACCTGAATAAGTAGATAATGTTGTTTCTGAACTAGGAAATTAGATCTTTACTATTGAGATTTAGAAGCCTAGAAAAATGTGGAATGAATTTGAAAGAAATCATTTAAGCAAAGATTTTAAAAATGCATTCTAAAATAAGAATTTAATTATGTGATTTTAGGCGTAGATCGACAAATGATGAGACTAAATAGCTTTGTAATAAACCTTCTCTATTTGATTAGCCTAACTTCTCCAGAAGTACTTCAGGAGAGACTGTCCTTCTTACTAGCGAATAGACAAGCTAATAGAAAGAAGAAATAGTTTAAGAGTAGTAGCCTACAGACTAAAACGACTTGAGGATGTTTCTCTTAACTTCATACTAACTTATTTTCATCTTTCTGAAGCTGCTTTACTCTTTAATTGTGAGTCTTGCTCTTCTGGTCAGATCTGCCCTCCCTGATTAGCGACATCAACAACCATCAACTCTTGATAATGATCAACAAAGCTTCAAATAAAAATCTAAAATGTTTTATATCCAGTTAAAGTAAAGATTAATTCTTTTCTTTTTCATTTAAATTAAATAGGGTGAAAGCGTCTCTTAGCCAACTGTTGAAGTTACTACAAGTACACCTCTGTCAGAGCCATTAATTTAAACATAGACTTTGAATTCTCCTTAAATTAAGTCATCAATGACTAAAGATGTTGTGGCCCTCTCCAGCCCCTAAGATCATATCATCTTAACCACTCCTGATAAATAGAATTTTATTTTTAAAATTCTTAACTAAAATTTCTAAATCGAGTGATGTATTTAAATATAAAAATATTTTTAGCTTATTTTATAAATAAGTTTTTTGAAAGCTTGTACATTATAAGTTTGTTTTTTAGTTTTTTTAAATTAGATATATGGTTTATTATAATTGATGAGAGGTTGAACACTGCTTATTATCTAATTTATATGTTTGTATATAATTTTAATAATTCTATATTATGAAATGTATTTATATTTAGATATGATCCTTAGAGTTATCTGGGTAAGCAACTACCTTTATAGATCAATAAAAGATCAAAGGAGTTTACAGTCTTGGACAATCATGATTTGGATTTGAGATAGATACTCCTCCAAAGATTGCAAAATAACATTCATTAATGAATTGTATTTAAACTTATATTTCATTTTATGCAGAGAAATCATGCAAGCTATTGAATAATTTCAACAATTGGAAGCTAAATGTGAGAGATAAACTTTTTATCTTAAGTCTTAGATTTTAAATTTACGCAGTTTGATTACACAATACTGCAATTACTACTTTATTTTTTACTTAAGATTATTTAACTTCACTTATTTATAACAATTTTATATTTCTATTTAATTAAATACACGATTTCTAGATCAAGGAAGTTAAAATAAGATCATCGAGGTTTAAATAAAGCCAAAAATAAATTATCTAATGAGTAAATTTAAAACTTTATTGAATTAATCATCATTATACTTTATTTTTTAGTTATAATAATTAAATCTTAATGAATTTTATTCCTAAATAAAAAGAAAACTATTTTAATTCTAAATGAACCGATATATTCTTAAATTCTTTATATCTTTTTTTTCTTCAAATTAACATATGAAATTTACACCAGTTAGAGATTAGAATTCGAGATTGGGAATTTTGAATTAAGTGGGATCGTATTTTCTTGAATGACCCTAGGGAATAATAATTAAGGATTTAATATAAATATTTAGTGATGTCGCAATTAAATCTGATGCACACGGGGGGACTTAAATCCACTGACTCCTAAAATGCGCAATCTATAAACTCAAAATTATTTTGTTTTATTTTAATCCAGGAACTAAAAAGGCTTTGAAATAAAGCCAAAGATAACAAGTAGTTTTTCAAATCAGACACCAAGAGTGCTTCAAACTTCATAGAGCTGTAGATCAATTACCAAATCTATTCTGCCAAAGCACATAGCTTAAATCAACGTCATATCCACTTATAGTGTTTTATTAAATTTAGATACACCACTAATTAGGACTAATCTGAATCTCAAATTATGGGATCTAATTTTTAAAAGGGGAAGGAGATTTTTAAAACTCAAGATCACAATCCATAAACTCAAAGGCACTATCTTTCTCTCAAACCTAATTAACTTGGAAAGAATGATATAGTTTTTATTGAAGAGTGCGAGCAAGCGCATCCTAAGAACTTCTAGACAAAAGATTGAGGAAGCACATCCTCAGGCAACGGAAAGAGAGCAAAGCTCCTACTCAAATGAATTATCAGGAGAGCCCCTACATTTAAAAGTATAAGAAGGCTTTATTCCAGAATAAGTTTATCTATTAAAATGAAAAAAATAAAGAATTTTTTAAAGAAAAATTAAGTTTGGAATATATTATCGCTTAAAAATATATTCTGTTTATTTTAAAGTCTTTAAGACCAGTGCAAGTACTAAGATTCTATAATTGCCTAAATAGATAAGAATTAGTAAGGAACTTTACAGTAAGGTTTTTCTTTTATTTCTTTTGTTCTCGAAAGCACTAAGCAGTTCAAAGATTAAGATTTAATTACTTACAGACAAAATAGCTAAAATAGAATATATGATCAAAGCATTCACTCAACAAATGCAATAAACAAGGCTAAAGATCTGAGAACCTAGCCTCTTCATTCAAATTAAAAATGTTCAAGTCTTAATAAATTTATGCACAATATTTTATTCTAAAATCATAAATATCATAAAACGACAGTATAGTTAGTTAATTGTCTCAATAATCCTCACTTTCATATTCCTAATCTTCATCAATTACACTTTGTAGTTAATTACGGTTTTAGTAGATCCCTTAATAATTTATTTTCTCTTAATTTCCTTCTTGGTAAAATTGTTGTCTGAGATTCTCTTGCGTGTTTTTAAGATTACTCTGAAAGTTCTGTTCTGCCTATATAAATGCCATTTGAGCATTTGCCTTCAGTTAAAGTATCCTCCTTCTCTCTTCATCGTAGTACTATAGTAGAGCCTCATAATCCTGATAGGCCTATGAATCCAAACTTAAATCATTGACCTTTTTTATTTGATTCTATCTCTGAGAATAATTTGCTTAAATGTGTGGGTGAGGAACTATAGTCATTTACTGTGCTTATCTTTGATTATATAAGCGTGCCTACTAGTCTTGGAACTGCTTCAAATATGCAGATATCACCTGTTGGTGCTCCTAGCTATAGTTACTGTAATTATTTGAATGCCCGAGATAATGTTAGTCATCACCATGGATATTCTAATTTGAGTCTATATTTCTTAAGACATCATTCCCTTGGTCATAAAACTTAAAGCTGCCATTCTGAGCTAGTGCTTCAAAGTTTTTATTTGTGACATAGAACTGAGGATTTTAAAGGCAATTAGAAAACGATTCTTAGTCAAATACGGGGTGAGAATCAATCAATTAATTCTCTTCATCTTATTGCTAATTAGCTTTAAGATTTTAAGAAAAGCTTTTTAATTGAGCTGCTTAATGGTACGAATCTTAAGTGAAGCCACTAGATGTTTATAGCGGGTTCTAAAACTAGAGCTCCTGCTGATTTTAAGATCCAGATTTACTTGTCATGGCTGTAGTTTGAGATTGATTCTTTCTTTATTGAGCCTTTGCTTATCCTCTTAGATTGAACTAATTATTATTAAAGTCACTTATTTCATTATCCCCTTTAAAGATTTAAAAATCTATCTTAATGTAAATAAATAAACGTATGGATGAAAGTATTCTATTATGAACTACTGCCTAGGTAATCGTAGACGCCATTTTCAGGGGAAATCTGTTTGCTTTACCCTTTATCCTCTTCAATTTCAAAGTGAGGGTATCCTATGGAATTATTAGAATGAAAGAGGTTCATCTAGTCATCTAGCATCTTCTTCTTTCTTAAAAGGAATGAAGAAGAGCCTGCACTTTAATTTCCACTTTTGTGAGATTAGTTTTAACTATTTTAAAGCCATAAGTAACTTTATCCACCAGCCCCTGATGAGAGGAGTTCATTCGTTGCTACCTTATTAGATGCTACTTCTAAAAAATAATCTACAAATGTAGATTTTAAAATATTAAAAACCAACTTCCTGTTGTTACTTATTTTCAATCATAGTGATTGGAGTGAGCATATGGTGTCCATTTGGATGAGTAATTTGCGATTCAGTCAACGTTGCAATCCCACTACTACTTTACTGAAACTGCTTTTTTAAGCCTTTATATTGATTATTTTAAGACAGAGTTAGAGTTTAAGCTAACAGACTATGTTCTTTCAAAGATTAAAATAAATATGGTTATGGTATAGGCTACTTGCTAAGGATTTTAAACCTGGGACTTTCTGAGAAAATCTTTCTTTCTTCTGAATCGTCTGTTTTAGAATAGGTGTAAGTTACGTTGTTTCTCTAACTAGAAGCTGTATTCTATTACTGATGGTGATTATTAGAAGCATTCCTTTAAGCTGATAAAGAGTTTTGAGTGATAAATGAATTCAGCAATTCAGCGTTAGAACTAGTGGTAAATTATAGTTTCTGACTTGAATTAAAAGTGTTCTTAGCATTTTAGATTCTTGCTGTAGAGAGCTAATTAGAGGAGAGGTTGTAAAGAGAAGAATTATTTGCATGGCTGAAGTTATTGTTAGAAGGAAGGATTGACTATTGAGTTCTGGAATCAAAAGTCAGGAACTAGTTATTCAACTTCAGGTTTTAAGTCTCTCCAAAAGGATTTTACTCCTGCTAAAATGTTCCATCTTCATCTGTCTAATCCATATATTCTAGTTATATATTCATCGCTGGGTTGAAATTTGTAGTTGCTCTCTTAGGATTAATCTTAGAGGAAGCTAATAAATTCTCATCTATAGATTTGCTCTCAGTGTCTAAAATGTCAAACTTTGAAGTGGTAAACTTTCCCATCTGATTCTAATATAAGTCTCTGTAGAATTTCATAGTTCCCCCAGACACATCATACTAACTCGGAGAGTACTACAAAGAAGGCTCATCAGCAGTTACTGTGATAAAGTCACCGCCTAAAGATTTTCTCTCTTCACTCTCAGAATAGGTCATTTGTTGAGTGTCAATTGTATTCTGCTGCTAAGGTGAATGAATGGACAAAACTGAGTGAGTCTCAGCTCCTTATGGTATTTAAGAGTTTTAGAGAATGTTTATATCTGTAAAGTAGTGAACTGTAGTTTACTCTGGTGCTCTAGAAGCTTGTTATTCGCTTTCTTGGTAATAGGAGGAGAGAGGCTTTTGTTACCTGACGATGTGATTAGAAGTTATGAGCTTAGAATTTTAAGTTTCGCTCATGTCAAAGTTCTAAGATGACCCATAAAAAATAAAAATGACTGTAGCCAGTTGTTGTAACTTGGAGATAAAGGATTAAAGTCTTGAGTCTCTTTGGTACTTATAACGATATTTATTTGTTGAGTGGAGTCTTGATTAGATTTGATATTGGAGTTTAAATGGTTGTCAAAGTTTTTATTCTTTTTTTCTGTGAAGAATTTTTCCTGAGGATCCTTTACAATCTATTAGTCCTTTAGAGTGTGCTATCTTGATTTTTCAAGAGCTGCTTAAGTGTTTTTAATAAGATCTTTCAAGCTATGATTCTTCACAAATAAATAGTAAAAAATAAATTGTTTAATGAGTGTTTTCTAATTAATCTAATCTCTTGACCTATCAGTTTGCTCTATTTCACTCTCGTCTTTAAAATTGACTGTCTTCCCTTGCCTTTCTCTCATCTTTATGATTGAATTAGAGTTCTATTCTTTGAAATTTAGAGCTTCATAAGTATTGTTGCTGTTGTTGATTACTCTTTAAGTTAAAGGTTACTAAGCATAGTTCTTAATTTAAGCTTGGTTATAATCTCTAAGATTTCCCAAGCTACTTTGTTTCGAGATTTAAAACAACTTTTCATTATTCTACCTTGCCTTTTCTGATGCATCAGAATCCTTCAGAACTGTATTAGGTCTCTGTTTGCACGAACTATTATCAGAGTTGTAAATCTATAAAGATTGTGATTCATTTATTCTCGACTAGCTGATATTTTTATTATTTCTTTGTGTGAGAAGCGCTTCCTCTCTTTCCAACACCATTACTAATGAATCTTTAGTACACTCACTCAATTTTCTTGGAATAATTTTCTTAGCTTACTTTAAGTTGTGATGTTAATCATTTTATTCGAACTAAGTTTCATCTATTTCAGTTCTTTTGTTGATTAATTTACTAACCATTTATTATGGCTCATTTTTTAATTTAAGAGAAGGTGGTTCATTAGCCTTCTGCTGCTGAGTTTATCTCGAAGGGGCTTTTCTTTGCTTTAATCTAGAATTGGTCTAAGGAAAAGCTGCTTTAATTTAAAAGCTCTCTGTTTCTAAAAAATAATAAAATATTTTGTTATTTATGCGAATGAAAGAGGGTTTGAAGTTTACCAAACAAATATGACCATTGCTCAATACAAAATAGAAAAAGATCCAAACTTTCAAACGATCCTTCATACATATCATTAACAGCATTTGTTCTTCAGATGCAGAGGAAAATACTTACACATATTGGATAAATCTTAAGAATTAATATGGAGAAGTCATCACGACAAAAACTATTATGAGAGTGACAGAGCAAATATTTAAATCTAGCTCCATCAGTTAAATGCAAAATAGAGATTTAAGGAAATTCTTATTTCTTGCATTTTCTATTTATAATTTGCTTATATATGTAGCATAAATAAAATTTCTAACACTCCTTTCCTAATTTTGCAATTGCTCTTTGCTCGTTCAGTGTTTGTAATATACTTTGAATAAGATATTGAGGAAGGTATGGTTTCTTATGATCCAAGAGTGATTTTATAAGAGTTCAATGTTTGATTATTTTTGCAGGAATTGGGATTCAGTTTTCCTTGATTAGATTGAGCTTTTCAAATTTATATTTATTTATTTCAAAATATATTTTAGCTTGAGCTTTAACTTTTCTAGAAGAAAATGCCTTAGAATTTAATTTATTGCCATGAAGAGTATTGTTGCCTTAGCTATTTTCTTCTTTTATTATATTTGAGTTGTAGCTTGAATATGGCAAGTTATGAAGCACAGACTGAGATTAACTGATGTTTTAGTTCTTATTAAGGCCTTTTTGTGTATAAAATTGAGAAGAGTGTGGTGGAGAATTATCTACGCAGACTTAAGATACATCTTCATTTTGCTTAGTTAGAAAGGATTGCGATTGATTTTTAGAATTAAACTTTTTCTCTGTGGACTGAGTTTGCGAATATTCCCCACTCTCTATCTTAATATGATTTCTTGAAATGAGGACTCTCTCATTCTGTGGAAGGTTAGGTATTTTCACTTTTTTTATTCTCTCCTCATTAAATAAAAAGAACTCATATATAATTATTTTCATTTTGAACAAGGTCTATCTTGAAAATGTTTTTAGAGGCATCAAAGCTCTTCGGAATGACTATCTTTGAAGCTGAATTGTGCATTTGAGTTTCAGACGATCTAAAATTTGCATCTTCTTGGATATATGATGAGACGAGGTCGCGAGAATCAAATTAAGCTTCACTGTCAAACTTTGAATGATTAAATTGCCTTTAAAAGATAATGCAGTCCTAATAAAAGTGAGGGATTTGCTAGATTCTATAATTAATATTTAAGACAAATAAGATGTCACTATTTGGATAGGCCGCGCCATCAGGCGGCAGTCTCTTCGGAGGATCAACTACTACTACATAACCAGCTGCGGGAGGCTTATTTGGAGCCTCTGCAACCAAAACTGGAATGTAAACTATACAAAGAACTGCGAGCTCAACGAATGTTATCTAAGATCTAAACTCTCTCAAGAGTCCAACCAAGCAATAGTTCTTCCCGAGTGCATAATCTACTCAGCAAACTGCAGGTTAGGGAAGCAGTGGCGGCACTACATTCGGCTAAGCTGCAGCTGCTGCCACTTAACCATCAGCTGGAGGACTTTTTGGGAATCTTAGTGCTTAATCTGCATAGTAAACTACACCAGGTTAGGCAAACACAGGAGGCTCCCTTTTTGGTGGAACTTCATCAACATAATCCTTAGGATAACAAAGTTCAAGTTTATTCGGATAGTCCTCAGCAAATTAAGCTCAGCCTGCAGCAGGTGGCGGAAATACTGGAAATCTTTTTGGAGGTGCAGGAGCAGCTCAAACAGGAAAGCCATCAAGTCTATTTGGAGGAAGCTAGCCAGCAGGAGGGTCATTATTTGGAGGCTCGACTATCACTTAGCCTACTGGAGGATTAATGGGAGCCTAAAAGGTAGGAGCTCAACCTGCAGGAGGTAGTCTATTCGGTCAGACTTAAACTGCAGCGGGAGGATCCCTTTTCGGAGGCTAACAGTCTTAGATCTTAGGTGCTGGAACCTAAGCAAACTAAGGAGGAAATTAGTTTGGAACTTTGGGAGGTGGACCTAGCACCGCACAACCAACCCCATAACCATTTTCTAGAGAGGAGATATAGTACAACTTTTTCTAGATTAGAGACCCTGCTAACGCTTCAGATATCATTAAGAGGTGCCTCGTCATGAATCCATCTCAGCCGGGCTCACTTTCTCTCGACCCTTTAAACCCTTAGAAGAATCTCTGTCACAAAGAATTGGATTAAAGAGATAGAGAATTAGCTGAAAGAATCCAACAGAGACTGACTAAATAGTCTTAGTTGATAAATTCAAGCATTTCTGACAAAATGGCAACTATCAAAGAATAGGCGGGATTACTGACTGAGAACTTAAAGAGCTCAATAGAAGCAGTACAGTAGCATAATCAAACTGCTATGATGACTAGAATTCAAATACAGAGAATTCAAAGTGAGGTGCTCTAAATAAGCAAGAGAAGGGAGGATTTAGTAATTGCACTCTCTTAATTCGACCATGAGGACTAGAGAGCTAGTATTAAGAGTACCTTCTAATTCTTTGAAAAGCTTCAGAGAGAGCACAACTAAGTTTTGGAAGCCCTCAACTTGAAAATAGAAGAAGCATCCAGAGTAATCGAGAAACTAAATGCAAGGAGATTGAACGAGAGATAATCAAACTTAGAACAACCTCTTAAGAACAAAGTATTTGAAATCCTCAAGCTAATATACGAGCAACAGAAAGGTATCGGGCAACAGCTTTTCATAATAGAAAAAAGAGTTAAAATTCTCAAAGACGAGTTTACAAATAAGCTTCTAATTACTAATCCATTCCTTACTTACGAAGACATAGATGCTATATTCAAAAAGTATTAAGGCTCTTTTGAGGTAGATAAAGCTATGAAGGAACTAGCGGAAAAGAATTAATCTAAGCAACTATCAGGCTTGATGAACAAAACTTTTACATTCGCAGGCACTCCAACTCCAGGAGCTTCAAATGGAGAGAGCAAGGAAAAGAACAATGGAATTGCTTACCATGCTTTCAATGATAAAAGAGCTACATTCTCAAATACTCCAGGTGATGCTCCCTCTTAAATGGATTAACTTTAAGGAGGCTAAAGAGCAACAAGCAGCTCTTAAATGATAGGAGGGAAGCGAGGAGCTTACGACAGCCTTTTATTGTCAGATGAATATGATGATATGTATGGAAAGAGAAAGACAAGACTTGCTGAATCAGAGCATTTCGAAGACTTTAAATTCAAATACCTAAAGCCTCACCTAGTGAATAAGTATCTCTATAATGAACTCGAACCTCAATTTTCTCAAAAAGCTACAAGCAACTACTTATCAAATAGTTATTCTACGATTCCAAAATAGCTAACAAGTTAGTCTTAGAAACTCTATCCTTCACTTAGTCTTAAGAGGTCAGTAAAGGCTGATTAGCATGTATCAAAATCACTCTTTAAATCTGGACTCTATAATTATGAGAATTATAATTTCTAGTAGCCATAGATAGGAGCATTAAGGAGATCAGAATACTAAGCTTTAAAGGGTGAGTCTAGACTATTTGATACCTTTTCAACAATGGAATCAAGCCTGAATCAATCAAAGCCACAAAGAAGCTTAATAAAGTTATTATAAAATTAATTTGAGTAGATATAAAGCTTCACAATTACTAATCCATACTAGGCACAAAGAACTGAGAGAAATCCCTTGTGAATTTAATTTTCGGCAATCTTAAATGACAGAAATTAATTAATTCAATCCAATTAACACTTTTAAAATTTTCTTGAAGTGTAATTCTGATCAATCATTTATAATTATTAAAGTTTTTTCGTCAAAATTAGTTGCTATATTGATCAATAATTTCAAGAATGAGAAATAACTCACTGACTTAGGCGGATTTACCTCATACCATAACTAAATAGCAGCAAGTCTATATGTTCCAAGAAGTAATAGGACAAGGAACTTTTGGATTGGTGGCAAAGTACATCTGTAATCACTAGAGCTACGCCATAAAGTTTGAGTTAAGTTAATAGGAGCAAAAGACTCACTTTTCAGAGGTAAAGATTCTATAGGAGGTAAACGAATGCTTTAAAGAAGCCCCAAACATTTTAAAAAGGTCGATTCCTAAATATGTGTAAACAATTTTAATAAATTTATTGAGAAATGTATTTTTTTCTCAATAAAATTATCATGGCTTGCAATAATCTGCACTCGGCGGAGAAAAGTACTGCAACATACTAAAGTTGGGAATTATGTAAGAATAAAATAAAATTTTACTTTTATGTTAAACTGATTAAATTAAAGGCAGTTGAGGTATCTCAATTTAAAAACATTATTTATTTTAGGCTTTGCAACATTTGTTTTCGATTTTAGCTCTAATTGAATAGGAGAGGAATAATTATGAAGATGATAATGGAGTATCATTTCAAGTAGGTGTTAAAAAACAAATTGCCAATTTCTTCACAAGAGTATATTTGAGGTTGGTGATTTTGAGTTGATTTTTTTAAAGTCTTTGAAAATATATATTCTCGTTGACAAGGTATCTTCTTTATAACTAGGTAAACTTTAGTTTCTATCCTTATGATTTTAAAATCTAGAGAGTCTATACTCGTATCAATTTGTATCTGAAAGAACAGAACTTTTATATGTCTTAATTATAAAAGCCGATTAACTAAATAAAGTAAAATAAGTTTACTCTCACACAGGATTTTAATATTTTCAAAGAGAGCGAACAAATATTTTAGCAAACATCTTTTTAAAACTTCCATAAACAAATTAAATGGAGCAATAATCTATTTAAGTTAAATTCTAATTATAGTTTTGTTTTGCGTGAAAATTAGAAATGATTTATAATAAAAAATGAAAAGTTGCAAATTATATTCTGTTGGCCCAAGAGTGCTCAATCGTACTTTTGTATAGTTTTGTGTGCTTTCATTAATATTCGAGTTCTCTGCTCGAAGATATGTATCCTTTAAATTCTGATCAATGAAATTAACAAAATAAATAAAAAAGTCACATAAAATAAAGCTTAATCGAATTGCTATAAAAATATCTTAAAAAACTTCTATTTCAACTGCTTCTAAATTTTAATACTTATATAAATTTAAATCATTTTGTAATTAAGTTCTCTGCTATAATAATTATGGAATACTTAGATAATCCGATATAGAGATTCACTATGGAATAATTAACACAAAAAGAAAAAATGACTACATTTAAATCCATAGCCAGAAGCATGCTTAGGGCTATTAAGGCCCTTCACGATGTGGGATATATACACAGAGACATTAAACCAGACAATTTTAGATTCCATTAAGGCAAGGCCTTACAAAATAAAATTAAGTCTTTAGTTTAAATATATTGAAGCCTATTTAGTTGATCTTGGAAGTGCAAAGAAATACAAAGATGACCAAGGAAATCACATTCCTAGGAGCGTGAGAGTGGGTAATGTAGGAACGCTTTTTACTTCATCATTAAATGCGCTGTCAGAAATTGAGAGCGGAAGAGTTGATGATTTGATATCCTTGGTATATTCTCTTTTGCTCATTGCTGGAGAGAAAGTTCCCTGGAAAGACTTCACTTAAAAGAAACCATACTAAAGTGAATAAGACTTCATCTTTGAGCAGAAGTATAATTTTGTAAAATAAAGCAAGAAAGGCAAATACCCAATAAGTGTCATAGGCTAAAACCTCATTCATCTTCTAGAAATTTTATATTTTGGAATAAATAAAGGAAAAACTAAATTTTTAACTTTCGTACTGATTTTAGAGGAATCTAGTAGCCGGGCTTGGCCTGATTAATTGTTCAAGTTTTAAGCTGTTTTTTGGCTGATGTGCGCAATATTAAACTGATATAGATTTCCCCAGCGAGAAAAAAATCAGGTCCATTCTTAAATTATAGAAACTTGTACATCTCATCTCGGATCGTAGAGCATCCCAGTTTACTAGGCGACCTTTACCATTTTATTATGTATAATTACTTTTAACAAAAACGAGTGATGATTTTAGGTCTTATGATACCATAGCAAAATTATCTCTATCTTAACAGTGATTATCAAGAAAGGTGTTTTATAAATATACATGAAAGGTTAACTATCAATTTGTCTATAATCTTAAACCATATAATTTTGGAATAAAAGATCATTAAACAATTTTACTGTCAATACACTATAAACTACGAAGAAATAGACCAGCATCTTAAAATATAGTTAAAGCTCTTTAAGTGAAATTAAATTTTAAGTAATTATTTCTTAATTTATACAAATATTTTCACAGCAGCATCTAAGAGAAATTGACGTTTAAAAAAGAGATAAAGTTCAATTCTATAGCTCAAATTATATTGTTTACTGTGCAGTAAAATTAAAGAAGAGAATTTATAATTGTTTAATAGTACTAATTTGGGTATATTTGTAAAAAATTAATTTTCTAAGATATCATCATATTCATCCTTATAATTGAGGTGAAGAATTATACGAATTCAGTGTATTTTATGTTCTTTTATGATTACTGATTATTTTTCTTAATATAAACCTCGGGACTATCTTATCCTTTTTTATCTTCTAACTCCTATTAAAATGAATTCTTAATTTACTTTCTGAAAAGATAATTTATATGAAGTGATATTTCTTTCTAAAAAAATTCATAGCTCAAATGATATTTTCAGAACAAAATCTAAAAAATAATTTTCAGAATTTGAGTTGTATTTTAAAACATAGTTTTCTATATAAATCCTGATAGAGCAATTACAAAAATCTTAGAGCAAAAATAATGATGTTCAAGCCATATTAAACTCCTAAAAAATGAGATTATTTTATTTATTTAGAATCCATGCACTAATTTTTTTAATTTATAATGCATTTAGTATTATAATTTATATTTTATTTCCATCACATAGGTTTAAGTTGAAAATTTTTATTTCTTGGATAAAATAAAATCTTAAAATAACAAGGTTTCAGTATTTTAAATATCCCCTTAGTGAAACCTAATCCTACAATATGCAAAGCCGGATAATTTTGCATTGTTGAACAAAAATAGTAACCCACATTTTAATTAATTTTATTTTGATAGATAATTAATTATTAAACATACTTTCGATTATAAATACCATAATTATTATACTATTATTTATGTTTCAATGATTGATCAGCAAAAGCATTTAAATTGAAATAGAAGACAGGAATAAATATTCTGCTAAATCACTTTAAGTCCTTGATATTAAACATATTTTGGTGAAAGTAACAATTAATTAACTATTGATTTAATAGACACAGATCTCAAATTAAATATTCAGAGAATTAAGCGAATTGACCTTAATAAGCAGGCAGCGATTAGGTTAATAATAATATAAATTTCCAAACTCAGTTCCAATCTCTACTCAGAGAGGTTGGGATTCAAAGTTAGCAAAGCAAGCTCTGAGGATCAATGATCCTTGGAAAGTAGCGCTCCTTAGTGGGGAAATTGATTGAGATCTAATAAAGCACCACAGTGGAAAGTGGTTAGGGGCCCTGGTTGAGGCTCGATAATAT
>JAJKFJ010006720.1:0-17357 GCA_027382625.1 Tetmemena sp. SeJ-2015
TTTCACTTAAGCTTTATAATTAAATAAAGACTGCATAGCTTGGTAGTTTAAAGAAGAGAGAGTTCTGCATAGGATATGAATGTTAGGAGAGGAGTCGCTCCCGTGGTTCAGATTCCATAACAAATTGGTCCTCTGATTTTTTGACTCCCTCCTTTTCTGTGAATGATTAGAGTGGCGGAAGAGTGCTAATGCTGTCGCTGATGATTGGATTAGAGAGTGGCTGAGAAATGTGGTTGAGGCTCGTCATAAATTTAGAGTGTGTATATCGATATTGATCTCTTGCTTGGGACATGTATTTCGTATGGGTCTACTCTCAAACTTTGCTATTTAGTTATCAAAAAAGGGATAAACAATATTTTAACTTATTTCATATTTTTATTATTTTATAAGGGGGTGAGACTTTAATATAATTAATAAGATATTGTTAAGCTCTCCTCTAATGATAAATTAAGTTAATTATTTAGCTATTGTTATTTTTAAATGATGTTGTGGGCAAATATATATCCACTGTGCAAATTGCTCAAGTAATTTAATATTTAGGTTACGATTTCACCAAGCCTTCACAATTTAATAAACAAAGACAATCTCACTTTGAAGAAAAAAGGTCTTTATTACTTCTGAAATCGAAATCCAAAATATTATTTATCCACCCTTTTTATTCACCACCTTCATTCAATGTATTTATAATTATTTCAATTAGTATAAAATATATTTTATGCTTTTAAATTTAAATTAATTTAGAAAAAAGTAAATTTGTGTGAATTTAATAAGCATTATTTTTATATTCAGAATCGAAAAGGAGGAGTATGAATAAATGAGATAAAGAATATTTTACAGCTACAATCATAATTAGAGTAATTTTGAATTAAAGTTCAAAGCCTCAAAGACAACACAAACTAACCAAACTAATTATACTTGTAAACTATAAATATATTGATATGATTTATTTATAAAAGAGAATTAAATTAATACAAACAATTCATCATACTTTATACAATTTGCAACAAAAATTATACTCTATTTTTATTTTTATAAGAAAATTACTTATTCTTTATATTATTAAGAGTTTAATTGTTTAATGTAGTGAAGTTTTTGTTTGCCTAAGTATTTTTATAAAATAGTCTAAGAAATCTTATAAAACAAAAGTATTAACTTTTAATCAAGATTAGCATAAAATTTGTTTTTAATTAAAACATGAATCTTTTTTTATCTATAAAAGCTCCTAAATCTAAATTTTGAAGATATTATAGAAGAAAAAATACAAAAATAAGATCTAAAGGAACAATTGATTAGATTTTGGTTTAAAATGTAAAAATTCACTTAAATGATTTTATAATCTGTTGTCTTTTAAGAAATATTGATTAAGCAAAATAAAAAATATCGTTGGATTAATTTTATTTTTAAAATGTTAATATACATTTTTTTTACTTGTGTTTGAAATAGTAATTTTAATAAGTCAAATTAGAGAGCAGATAAATATTAACTAAAAAATTAGTGAAACTTAAAAGAATAGCCAGAAGCATGATCAGTAGAATTCGGGGGATAGTGCGCAAGGCCGATTTATATGGTTATCCAATCACCTTAGAATATCAGGGCAAGTCAACCTATTAAACTTTCTTTGGAGGGGTGGTCACTGTCCTCTCAAGAGTCGGAATATTGGTCTTCATCATGATCCTCGCAAATAATATTATTGCCCTATCGTTGATTATATTAAGTACACTATTTTTAATTAAATTATACTATATTCACAAGGAAGCAACAATCATATAAAGGAATCAATACTCTACTCTAAAAATTGTCTGCAATATATTTTTATGTACTCTAGACAATCTAAATAACTTTGACGTGAATGTGACTAACTTTGACTTGGCAGTGGGGATTTAGTTTTATGATGGCAAGAATCACAACGACATCAAGAGTGATATGTCCTCTTATATGTCCTTCAACATCGATACTTTCATCTTTAAATTTAATATATACTTAGGAAATGAAGTATGTATCAGATGACAATCTTAAATTAACAGTAGTTTATATAAAGAGTTTGTTGACTTATATATTGAAAGGATCCTCCTACGTTCAGAGGATAGTAACACCCTTTAATTTATCGAGTTGCACTGATGATCGGTTTCTTGCTTTGACTTCTCAAATGGCAAGTCTCGGCATTATCCTTTAAATCATTCATCTATAATCAAAATATTAGCTTCCTTATTATGATTATAATAAACCTGGATGGTATTGCCCTCAAAACTTCACAACCCAACTCTTTGGAAAAGTGGAAAGCTCAAACAAGAGAATCTAATTTTAATTTTAAATATATCAAGCATATTCTCTTTAATTTCCAGATTATAATTTAAAGTGAATATATTTTGCAATACGTTTTTTTATAATTAAGAATGATTAGAATAAGAGTTTTCCCGTGTTAAAACTCAACCACTTCACCGATAGTTTGCAAGTCCCTAGATGAAATATAAAACGCTCTCTAGCTGACTGCAGTTTATTTATTTGTTGCAATAAACATCGCCTACTTGAATTCTTACTTCGACGAAGTGGAGTTCGAAAAGTCCCCTATCAAATATGAGGTCAAACAGCAATTCAAATATAAATTATTAAGAATCCACTCCAATTTATTTATGGTTTTGTAATTCAATAATTTCAATCTGAATCAATCCTTCCTGAAAATCATGTACATGCAGAAGTCCCACGTGCAAACTTACGACAGTTGGATTTCAAGCTTATTTTCCCAAAGTTATCTCTAAAATAATTTCAAAATTTAATAGTGACTTTTAGTAATTACTTTTGTAATAGTATGAGTTCTACAGTTTGAGTAATGCAGATAACTTAGTGGGTAATATTCAGCCTGGGCTTTATGAAATGTTTGGACTCAATATTTATCAGGCGAATTAGGAAGTGTACCTGACTCGCTCAGTGACCAGTCTGCTCGATATTTTAGTTCAATGTGGTGGCTTTGCTAACATACTGATTATTATTTCTAGGTATTTGTGTAAGCTAGTTTCGAAGCCATTTTACTATCAGTCTCTTTTCCGGAGGATATTTAAAGTCCAAAAATTATATAGCCACCACACACAAAAGAAATAAAGTAAAATTTGAATAAAATGAGTTGTGTTCTTATTTAAATTGTATGGTGAAGTAAAAAGATAACAAGGAAAGCTGCAATAGGTTGTGGGTACTCATACTACAGACTTGAAGTTTCACCAACGGAAGAAAACTCTATAATAATTAGGGGAGCCAAATTAAAATAGTGCTATGAAGGCAAAATTGAAATAAAGTGATGAGAAGTAAACCACAGAGTCTTTCTACCCAGTTTAATAATAGAATCATCTTGCTTAATTAATATTGCAAAGTTACAATCAATCCACATATGCTTCATTTAATTTTCAGTTATACCCTATTTCCCATTCTTATTTATAAATTAGAAATTAAAATACTAGATGATTTTATCCTAAAAATTATGAAGGCATAGTTTTCAAGTAAGAAATGTTATAATTTTCATTTCCTATTTTCATTTTCTTCTCCAAAGAATTAAAATCGATTAATATTAGACGAAAATGAAAAAGCCCAAACACAATCAGTTAATTCCAAACTCTGCACCGATATATTGCGATCAAAATCTCAATCCAGCAAAGATGTATAGTCTATAGAGCCAACTATAAGCTGTTCTCAAAAATAAAAATGCGATCAAGGCCCCATCATTCGATCCCTTAGCAAAGACTAAAACGATACTTTGTCCGACCAAATACTCAATATGCTTAGCAATAGAGTCCCACTTACTTATAATTTTAACCAGACCATATCCTTTATTCTAAGATAATTTCTTTGCTTCAGAGATAAAAATAAAAAACATATCGATTTTCAACCTTAATCTATTTTTAGTTTTAATGATTTGCAGTCTGTGGCCCTCGAGAAATATCTTAAGCAAGCTCTTTATATTTGTTAGTTTAATGTCTATCTATTTTTCTAAGCTGATATAGTGAACATAATTGGGAAAGTGCGAGATGTGAAGTCTCTGAAGTAGCTAGTGCTTCAAAAGCATTAGAGAATATTTTTGAAGGAGACCTAAGCAGATGGACTCCTACAAGAGAACGAATGTGATAAAAAACTTTAAAGCTTAAAGAGGAAAGCCTATTCATCATCAGTAGAACAATTTAATGATTTCATTTATTATTTATTATCAGGCAGTGATTAAGTTCTTACGAAGAGATAGATAGTTTAAAGGCTTTTATTTTTGTTTGCTTTTGCAGGACTAGAATGATTTTTATTTTAAACAATTTCGTCTTAAAAAATGAATGATAAGATCAGTTCAAGCCTAATAGATAAATGTGAAGATTCGATGATGAGAATCTATTAAGTATTAAGATAAAAATCTTCTTTAATTATTTTGAGAAGCTTAGTATAAAGCAACTCACTATCCTTGGAAGCAGAAGCTAACTAATAGACTTAAGATTTGAAGCAAGCTGTATTTTTGTTTTGTATTTAATTTAGCGTCAATATTATCAGATAAGAAAAGGAAGTCAGATCAATAGGTTGATGAATAATACTTATATATTAGACTATTGTAATTGCAAATTCAGATTATAGAAATAAAATACAATCTGTAATACTTTTTTGTAGACAATATACCTCTAAACAATTTTCCAATTCTTTTTAACTATTTGTTGAGAAGAAGTTAGTTTCAGTCGCTTTAAACAATAACCAGCAAGTAAATGATATCTCGCAGAGTGAAGTCGTCCAAATTCACAATCCCAACTACGAAGTGAGTAGAGATTAAGAGGCAAGTCTAGACTTAGAGAATAATCTCCACTCTGGTACTAAGAAACCTCAAGCTAAAAATAAACCCAAGAAAAGAGCAACCAAGAATAAAACAAGCTAATATTAAATTATCCATATATTTATTGCAAGCACTTTCTTGTCCGATTTAAAGGTATTTTAGGAATAAGATAACGAGATTGACTAAGTTTAAAGCGTAGCTCAAGCTTAAAAGACAACTAAACATGAAAATAAGACAGCGCATAATTTAAAGTCAGAGGCAACTAAATAAAAGAGAAGCATCAAGCACAAAACATCTGCTCTTGACCATAGGGATCCTGACCCAAAACATACTTAAATCTAGGGTAAAGAAGTTGTCTCAGACAATTATAAAGTCTATTTATATTTGCTCTTTTATTCTGAGAACTAACACCACCATGAAGCTCACTCTAATTCTAAGAATATGTTTCACATTAAGGGCTTCATTCAAGCTTTCGCCCAAAAAGCAAAAAGCACGCATGCCTTAAAAAAGCATCAATCAACAAACAAAAGTTTCAATAATACTGAAAGATCCTTCTTCTGAGTTTTTTTTTCTTCTATCATATTTTATATCAATTAATTTGATTTAAAAGAACTCGTAATTATTAGAATATTTCTTTTTATATCCTTCCAAATAAAGTGTATTAAATCTTCTCTGTTGAGGCATTGAATGCTGATTTAATCTTATGTCTAAGAAATAACTTGATTAGTTTAAGGGAAATGACTGGAGGGTGAATATCACTGGAACTGAGAATTAGTAGAGTTCTCGTATATGAAATTCCTGATGTCCTCTATCTTAAAGCATATTTCCACTGGAAGAATACTATTATTGGTAGATTATGAGATATCAATAGAAATATTGGATGTTACCTGAGCATTTTCTTGGCCCGCCAGAGTTCTTCCATGAGTTTGTCCATGAAGATCTTCCACACCACGAAGTAGATGAAGAGCATATAGAATAAGTAAAGGATAAAGATAGTCCTGTCTGTCTAAATACTTTAATTAGTCATAAATAGCTTATTTATGTCTGTAATGAGTTCGCTATCGAAGCTATAGGAGTATTAAATCAAAGAATGAGAGTTACAAGTTATCTATTTGAGTCATCAGTCTGTCCTCTAAATACACAAAATATTTTTATATATCCAAAGCAATTTAAATACTGGTGAACTTCCTTCATATATAGATCTGCAGTTCTCTCACTCAATGCAGTTCTGTTGTCATTGATAAAATCCTTAGCTGTCTCATTTGGCTTCTTGAGTATTTAGAATTTGCTGTTGATGTCTCTCAGATTGCTCAGATACCTAGATGTGAATAATAAATAAGTATGTCTTACTTAGTTATCGTGGAGTAAAGTCCCTTTTTGAGGATGCCTAAGTTAAAAGCCTCACACTCGGCCACTGATGTACCATTGAAGTCAAGCAGCTGACAGATGTTTGAGTAAGCAAGAGCTGTAAAGTCTCTGTTGTAAGAATCATCATGCAGATCATAGTTCTCTTGGAAAATTATAACTCCATGATATACATAGTATAAGGTGTATTCATTAAATTTCAAGCAGTTTTTGCTCCTCTGAGATTAACTAGTCGTTTAGTGTAGAAATCAGGTCAATTTGTATTAGAAAATTGTAAATATAAGAGTCAACTACATTTTCATTCATGATTCTTGCAGTGCCATTGGTGTAGAACATCTCTTTCTGAGCAAGTAAGATTTGTGTGAACAAAGGCTGTCTGGATATCAATAACTTAAGCTCATCAGTTAGATTTGACACGTTGGACATGAAGCCGCGAGATACTAAGAAACTGGCAAGGAAGAACGCTTCTAAGATTGCCATCATCACTACCACTCTGATCGTGAGCAAGCCGAAGTTGGTGTTCAGCTTCTTCCACTTCTTGTTCCAAGATAATAAACAAGCATTTCATAATCAGCATCATAATTTTTGTTCTTCTTTTGCTTCTTCAGAGAGTAAAAACATTAAAATCCATATAAAACTAGAGTAGAGCTCTTCTTTCTCCTTCTTTAAATCTTTTTCAGATACTCCTCCCATATTTTCATCCACACCATCTGCGATATCTGCTCCGTCCGCAACTGCACCTAGAGTCTCCGACTATACTTGATACTTCGTGATGATAGTAATTAACTTAAACTTGAATTCAGTAATCTTAAATGAACCATCTGCATAACTTTAGCTGATCGTCGATTGACTTTTCTACCTTTTTCAGGAGGAACAACTTTAGGACGTTTTACTTTGACCTCTTAGCTTTGTTGATAACTGGCATCAGGAAAGCAATAGCAAAGCAGAGAGCACACGACACACTTATCAACAGAGTCATAAACAGAGTCACGCTCACCATAAAATTCAAAATTCACTCTAAATTGCGAAAATCAAATTAAACTGGAATCAGTCTTGCTTTGAGTGGCGCTGATGATTGCAGTAGTGCTTTCCTTAAGAGCTACTAAAATGGTGTTGAGACAGTTCTCCTATATGAAGTAGACTTCGTTCAAATTGGAGTTCACTAACTCGGGTGTTGCTGCCATCTCATAAGCAAATACTACCACAGACATGATTGACTCCCACATGTTCTGTGTGTTGCCTGCCTGCACACCTCCACTATTTTTGTAAGTGAGTATGATATCGTTTGGGTTTATCTGCTGTCTTGAGTCTGATTCAAAGTTTGCGGTGTTAAAAACTTAACAAGTTTAAGAGTTGAACTGGAGCATGTTCTAATTGTCTTTGAGAGAAGTTGTCGAGGAGTAGAGCAGGGCATTTTAAGTGTACATGTACTGAGTGCTGTTCATACCATAGAAGTAGGCTGAGGGCTGGAAAAGACTCTAGTTCAAGAAGCGAAGGTTCTGAAGTCTGAGGTTGATGTCTATAATATCAAACACTCTCTGCTCTGAGAACTGGATGTTCTTCACATTCAATTCTCATTAATTATTTCAAGAGTTATATTCCAAAGCACATATAAACAGGCAAGCATATTTAAAACATTTGATTGTCGTGGATACTGAGAAATAATTATTGCTGAATGACGAACTGGACTATTTCAATGACCATCAGTGCCACAAACATGAAGTTTGCGATGATCTTTAGGTTCTTGATAGAAAGAGGGAAGTACTACTCGTCAATTGCATTTCTCAGGGAGTAGTAAGATCTAGTCTGAGAAAAGATGGAGGAAGCAATAGAACTCACTTCTCCATGGTCCACTTCTTCTTTAAGCATGCGCTTCTTGGGATCGTCGTCCTCCTCAGGTGAGTCTTCCTATAGCTGCCCTTGAGGATCTCCCTCAATCTCTGCACTTTTCATTTCTTCCTCATCAAGTTGGTCTTCTCCCTATGCCATCCTCAGTGCCAACTCCTCCTTCATAGCCTTCTACTATTCTGCGATCTTTTTCTGCTCGTCTTCCACAAATTTATAAGCAAGGGATAACCACTTATTGAAGTTGACGCTTTCTCTTCTTCTCCATACGCTGCTTCCTGTTCTGTACTTTCTTAATGAGGTCTCTGATGTCCAGTTCCTCATTTGAGAACTCCCAATCCTTGAACAGAGCAGAGCTGCAGCTCTCTATATCATACTGTCTATACTTGGGAGCTGTGACTATCTTGTCGTAGTTGCGCAGTTTCCGCTTCTTCTAGGGAGGCAGTTAAGGCACGGCAAACGGATTAAAGCTATCAGAAAATAATTTATAAGTATCACTAGCTTAGCCATACATGCTCTTGTTGGTTAACTGAGGGACACCAAGTCTGTCCCCTCTTGAGCCTGAGCCCACATCCTGCAGTTCGCCTTCTTCATCGTCATACTCTAAGTCATCTTCAGCACCCTCGTCAATTTCTTCAATGATTTCCTCTATCTCCTCTTCGTACTCCTCCATCTCCACTTGGCTGCCACTGTCTGCGTCCGATGCCTCAGCTACGCTAGGAGTCTTGTCTTCTTCTTTATTCTTATCAAGCAGTTTCTATTCTTCTGGAGGCTAAATAATTATATATAAATATAGCTTGTCAGTGTGAGATTGCTTTGAATGTCTCCTTAACTTTGAACTCCTCCTCTTCTTCTTGTCATCATTGCCTATAAAATAATAACTAAGAGAGGTTGTTGGTCGTCTGCATTTACTGGTGTAACTTGTGTAAGTGACTGCTTCTGTGATTTAAGTGTACTTTACTGTTGCCGAATCGACTAAAATCATTTTCACTATACTTAAATAAATAGACTGAGTAGCTGAGCCAGGAGTGGAGAGTGACTGCTACTCTGCATTCTTCTCAGGGATAGTGTTCTGGAGGGATGAGGGTTTCTTGCTGAGGATCTGGTCATTGATTATTGTTGTCTTCTTCTTGGTCTTTTCGCTTATTGAAATATCCCTTTTCACATCTATACGAGGAGTGTCCTTGTCCTCTTGGTTATTCTGCTTGAGTGGGTTCAGGAAAGCTGGCTGCTGTTGAGGAGGCAAAGGCTGCTTTGGTTCTTGCTTTACCTGTCCGTTGAATATGATCTCGTTGTTTTTTAAACTCTCAGCCTACTTTAACTCCTCCTCATCTTACAAAATATGCGTAGTGATTATATTAAATCTTCATAGATATTTGGATGAGGCCCTTTCTTAAAACAATTAAACAATAAAATAATAATAATTGCTTGTGATGGCCTGGGTGGTTGTGGTTATTGTTTGGGTTGTGCTTCAGATTGCTATTTTCATTCTGCTGATTGCTCTTCTTGACTTTGAGAATTTTGCCACTGTTGTGCTCCTCTGAGTTATCTTCTTCCTCACTCGAAGACTTAAAACTGTGACTGAGTCCGTCATCATCCTCCGAATTGCCTCCCTTGTTGCCAGTGTTCTGTCTGTAAAAAATAATTATAAACTTAATATAATTTGTTGTTGAATGACTGGTTGTCAGGGAAACTCCTGACTTTGCCAGTTAGAGCTCTGTGAATCTTCTTGCTGCCCTCTTGTTCGCTCTGCTTATCTGGGTTGCTCTCATTGCTCTAGTCTACGAAAGTAATAGATGGTTGTATCTGCACTGGTGCTGCGTCTTTTCTGAGTCTGGGTCTACTCACTTCGTCATTCTGCTTTGATACCAAATTTTTCAACACAATATGTTAAGGATACCTCATCTGCAAACCCAACTTTCTTGGAGCCTATGATCATTTGACTTTGCCTTCTAATGTCTATCTCATTCAAGCCCTTGAGAGTCTTGCTTCGAGGTTCACTGGGACTGTGCATGCCTGAGTTAGGACTAAAGTTTGTTTTTAAAGCTGAAGGTCTGGGTCCTTGGGTAAACTGATTCTGCAGCAGCATTTGCTGATCATCATTCACAAACCACTTATATCTCTATGATCTATCTTTAACTTGTTTTAATTGGTGCCAAGTCTCTTGAGAGTGAGAGTGTTTGAAATGAACTGGTTGTGAGAGTTCATCCTGATCACGTTGCCGTTCTCGTCCTTCTGCCCAAATATCTCCTGGATTACATAGGAGGCGTTCTTGATCTGCTAGTTCTGGTCTTCTTATTCATCGTGGCCACTGTGCACGTCATCACCGTCCTCCTTGTCCATGTGTTTGTTCTGCTGGTTACTGTAGATCCTGAACACTAGGTACTTGAGGGAGTTGTACTCTGACCTGTTTATTCTGCATATTTGCAGATCGAGCTCACACTAGACAATCTTCAGCTTCTCGTTCTCCTTGTACTCCTTGCACATCAGTAGTTTCTTCAGGTCAGGAGACTTCTTAGTGTGGGACCTGCCCTTTGAAAGGTACTTCATAAACTCTCTAAACATACTCGACCTATTTATCTTCTCTCAAAATTATTCAATTTAAAATAATCGATTTAGATAGATATATATCTTCTGCGCTCCAAGCAAGTCGGACTCCTATCCTCCATTCTTTTTCTTGCTTCCTAAATTAAAATAAATATCCTCCCCTCTGCTTGGTGGGCTTCTCAGACTTAGCAAGAGCTGCAAAGTTAACATATTTAATTTATATCTATCTATGTTCTGAGGGATGATGATGGCGATGGTATCTCCCCCTGACTGTCCTATTTTACTTTGAGTGAAGGCGTTATCTGGGTCTACTGGCTGGCCATTATCAGCCAGAACTGAAGTTGGCTGCTGGACCTTCTTCTCCTCAAGTCGTTTCTATTGCATGAGTTTGTAAAGTTTCCTCCTCTGTTCGAAGATCTCCATCATCTCGGGGCAGATAAGCTGGATGTTGATGTCGTTGTTTTCTTTGAAAAGCTGTGGATTTAAACCCAGCAAACTAGTGATGCCCTTACTGAAACTATCTATGTTTCCATTCAAGTCAGTCACTATGAAGTCATACTCTGCGAAGATAGGTCTAATCATCCCAACGTATTAAATCCCCTCTTTCAAACTGGGCATGGTCTTCACCAGCACCTTTGCTCGAAAGCAGTGGCCTTGTCTGTTCTGAGCAAATACAATTCTCATTAACACAATTAATTGTTTATATTTCTCTCAACATTGAACACTCTCTGCCTCCCAGTCTTGTAGAACTTCTCCAGAAATTCGTTATGCCGCTAGCCTATGATGGCTGGCATTAGGAAGGAGATGTTGTGCCCTACTACTTCAGTCTTATTATAACCAAAGCACTTGAACAATCCTTAAGAAGTCTTTAGAACCCTGCCACTGGAATCCTTGTTAGCAGATAAGTGCACTACTGTGCAATCCTCTGAAAATAGCACATCTGATCTCTTTATACCGTCATTCAAAGAAAATAAATTTTATGAAAGATGTGTGGCTTATGTTTGTGTTCTAAGACCTTTCAATAAATGGCTTTCCTATCTGAGGGTGGTTCTTCTTAATTTAATTTGCAGGCATAATATTAAAATGGTTCTTGATGTAACTGATATATTCTCCATAGAGGGCCAAAGCAGGTGGGTAGTTAGGATTAATGAGAGATAGCTTAGCCCAATACTCATCAGTACTTTTACTGGCGTTATGAATCTTATTCCCCAACTCATTTAGTATATTAAGATCTGGAACCACTGTAGTCAAGTGTGTCCAAAATTCAACTTAGTAGTTGCAAACAGCCTCAATCTGTTTCTACATTTCTGAGTGCAGTCTCTCAAACTCCTTAACATTAATTGCCAATAAAATGAGTTTTGATGATTAGTGAGCTGCTGATATATATGCTTGTTCTTGATTTCTTCCTTCTTGAGCGACTGCTCTATCATTTTCTTGTACCTAAAGATGGTGAACTGCTACTGGATAGTTGGCTTCTTCTTTTGAGCCACACTCAACTCATGAAGAGCAGCATGGATGTTACGCATCACTGAGAACAGATAGAAGGCGAAAGAAATGTGCAAGTTTGGAGAGTTAATGAACTTATTCAACGCTTCCTCGAACAACTTCTTGTTGTAATGGTGCACAAATATTGGCTCATTAAATGCATTTAATCAATTATCATTGTGTAGGTCAGTGGCTGGAGTTAGGAAACTTTGCTAGCCGACATCGTAGAGTTCCTCTAAGTTTTTGCAAATGCAGTACTCGTTCCTGCATTCTTCAAGATGGACATTGAGAACTCCCTTCACTTGCATTTCTCTGTCCACGTTATCTCCAACCGTCTTATTTCCTATCTTAGAGATAATAATTCAACATCTATATTTTTAAGTTTAGATGCTCAGATCCTTGATTGTATTAATCTAAATCATGGAATCAATATCAGTGTTAATTTTATCCAGATTCATATTTAGGAGTTTCTAGATCCTCCGCTCTCTGGTGTAGGTAACGAAGTAAACTACGATAGGGCAGCCAAACAGGATTATGATAATGTGGCCTTCTACATCTGTAAACTTGGTGAGCAGGCAGTTAACTGAAATCCAGGCATAGATGTTTATCATTGAGCCAAAGAAAATGGACACAAACCTGTCGTAGTAGGGCATCTGCACGAAGTACTAGTAAGCCTAAGAAATACTCGAAAGCAGGTACACTATCACAAGCACAAATATTCTATGATTGGATTTAAATTGAGCACCCAGGAGCAAGTGTCAGATTAGCAGATCAAGGTGAAAGTGCTCACAACTATTCTGTAGAAGAGGAAGGTGATTTCAAAAGTGCTCTCAAGTCTAGCTAGGGAATCCTCCTTTATAGGCTGAGTCTCGTTGTATAGCAGAGCAGCTATAGTGTTGCAAAATATAGTGAATATCAAGCCTATAGTGGCAAAGACGCAATATATTATATGAGGAGTCCCAAAGCAAGTTACCTCCTTCATCAAGTAATGAGAGTCTCCACTGCATTTAAACATCGAAATAAACAACTCATAGAACGGCATGAATAGCACCCAGTAGAACACTAAAATCAAAGTTCTGATCCCATTAACCAGTGTTTCTAAGTAAAACTCAGGCTTCTGAAGTGCAAAGTACAAATAGCAGACTAGAACTATAATCAAAACCTGGTACGCCAAGGCTATAAGGAGCATTAGGATTTTCGAAAAATACCAAAGTAAAAGAATATGATGAAGTAAAGTTCACTTCCAGAGTTATTGATCGCAGATATAATTCTTGCATAAGAGCACATCTAGGTGAACACTGTCAAAAAGACGTTGTCTTTCCACTCAAACATCTATAGAAGGTTAGGATTACTTTCATATTAAAGTCTAGAAAGAGGCTTGCTTTCAGTTGTAAATTCTTAGCATAACTTACATCACCCTCAAATAGAAGTGCTATGACCTGAATGAACATTCACATAAATTAATTTTGATTTCAAACTTATTATAATAAATAAATCTCTTATTAAATCTTCATCACTTGTTTTGTTGTGCGTTTGATGTTCCAAACTCGAGCTAAACTAAAGTAATTATTGTACTTTTGTGCTTAATTATTCTTGTTGACGCATGTGTATAGGTAGAGAAAAGCCGTAGAAGCAAGCAAGAGCTCTCAATAACTGGAAGCTTAGCTTATGCTTGAGGAAAGAGTGAAAGATCCAAGGTCTAAGAAGAGGCGAATGGCCACTGAACTCCTTGCCTATCCCTTAAAGAGACCAATGAAAAACTCCAGTACCCAGCCTCAACTTAATGTTTTCAATCATCCAAGTTCCCCAGTCTTTTATCCGTCTTAGCTCAATCAAGTGGCATAGTCTAACATCTAATCCCCAGCTAATGCCAAGAACTCACTCCCTCCATATCCAACCTTTTAGAACAAGCAATTTGATTTGCTCAACTGCATGGAGATTTTCCCACAAAAATAGTAAGATAATCTTTGAAGGAACTAATTTATTACAGAGTAAATTAGAGATAGGACTTTGAAAATCAAAATCTTCTCAAGATTGCAAATGAGAGCCCAGCATCAGACTAGGATCTCACCATACTTTCTAATCCCATCATTCAACCTCAAGTCTCAGACCTAGTTATTTTCATTATTCTAGTTGCAGAGGTGCTCTAGTAAACTGAAGCTGAGAAAAAGATTCAATCCCAGAAACTCATTATGAAATTTATATCTTCAATATAAACTTGACCTCTCTTTCATTATGAAGTAAGAGCAGCTGTATTACTACAAGAAGTATTTGAAGAACGCAGGATTGATAAAGCTCTTTCATAACCCTCCCCTAGATATCTCAAGTCCTGAGTAAGAAGGAGAAAAGCAAACTTGCCAGAAGTGTTCCTTCTGTCAGATGCACTTTAGCTTCAACGAGGAGGAGGTTTATCACAACTGTCCTCATTGCGAAGATTTTGTTCACTAAAGTTGCCTAGAGAAGGTGCTCATGACTGTTGAAGAATGGCTCTATTTTTTCCATCTTTGCTCCGACTAGATTATAAATCTATTGCATTTTAGATAGGAGCTAGATGTGTGATTTGCAAGGAGAGGAATTCAAACTTGAGGCTATATGATCTGAATCAAAGAAGCATGAAGATTCAAACTGTGCAACACTGCCACAGTTCTTGCCTGAATTTTTACTATGAGCGCAGCAGAGTTGCATCCTCTAAGATTATCTTGCCGTTGAGGCCACTGCCGAGTAAATGCTTAATTAAAAGCTAGAAGAATTTTACAATTGTTCTTTTAGCTTCACTCACTGTGAGGTTTGCAAAAGCAGCAGTGGGAATATTTTCTTGACTTGCGCTAAGAGTCAGTGCAGAATTCAAGTCCATCCCTACTGTGCTACTTTGAAGATGTATGAGTTTATCTTTGACATCAAGCTCAGTCAGAACACTTGCCGTGGAGTTTCTAATTCTGACAGCCAAAGCTATGACTAAGTCTTTTCTGTTGGAGTCAGATTGCACTGCAAGCAACATAGAACCTCAAAATTCATGCAGAGTCTCAAACCTGTAAGAACAGCAGGCACTCAGTGCTAAGAGAGCAGAATCAGAGAAAGGAATAAGCTGCACCTCAAAGAGAGTAAAGACTCAAACTTCGAAGTCTTAAAGCTCAAGTTTGAGAGCTTAAGTAGATAAGTGTCACCTATTTGGAGAGATGAGTTCAACTAGAATGATTATTAGGCCAAGAAATGCCCCTTAGCAAACTTTAAAAGCCTTCAAAGCTAAAAGTAAACTTAAGAACAGTCCTAGCCAGAAAATTAGCTCTTGAACAACATCAGAACTTTTTATGTGAGGATGAAATACTATGGAGTTGTCTCTAAATACTTTAGTTGTGTTTTTAAACTGATTTAAATTTGATTGTAGTTTATCTGTTTGAAAAGAGTAAAAGAGGGGTTTGCTTTTGAGAGTGAGATTACTATATCTCCAAAGCTAATGAACTATGACATGCTGTGTGACTAGAGTAGAATGATAATTCCTAAATCAGTTTTGTGCAATAAGCTTGCCCAACCTTTTGAAACACTCTATGAAAATATGCTGTCCCTCAACTTTACCAAGAGTGATGCGATCTTCAATAAGTTTTTCTGCAACAATAGACCCTCAAGCTCTGTTTATAAAGCCATAAAGAGTAAGATAGATACTTCTCATTTCAAGTTCCTTTGGAGATATCTGTTTTGGAGTAGAAAGCTTAAGAGAGATGGCTCTGCAAGCACCTCTTGCCATTGCAAGGGATAGAAATGCCCGAAGAAAGCATCTGATGATACAATTTTGTGCTAAGGAGAGTTGTTTTGCAAATTCGGGGGTAAATTTCACTTCTCTTGCATTCAGAAGAAACTCAAGAACAGTAGTTATAACTCTAGCTCAGTTCGATTCCTCATGAAGTCAAATTCTCAATCTTCTGCCAAGAAAGGGATAAAGTAGAGTCTCAAGAGAATGAAAAATTAAGGCTCTTCTGCTATGCTCAAGAATGATATCAATTTATATCAATTAAAATTAAGAAATAATCAATAAAAGGTGTTACTCTTTTTAGTTATAGCTTTTATTAGCCTCTAAATTAATGTCTAAAATAAAATTAATTATTTGATTTTAACCAAAAAGTCCCATATTTATCCCATAATTTTAAAGATATTGAAGAGATGAAGGAAGATTAGAATGAAGACTGTGGCTTTGGGAGATTTGAATAAGTAGGCAAGGGATCTCTTGAATTTGAGAAGAAGAGATCAAGCTATGTTTACCCTTCTCTGTCTAAAGCTTAGAAATACTTAAGTGAGCACAAATCTTACTTTTGCTCTGACTGTGTTGATGAGGGTCTCGCTTAGATGGGGATATAAAGAGGCTTGAAAGATGTGCTCAACTGCTACAGCCACAAGCTCATTTGGGATGCTTTGCTAACTAGCCAAATTGTGGTTGAAAACCAGGGCAAGACTTTCAAACCCTTCCTTTGATTTAACAGATGAGAATCTTGTTGATATTTGTCATTTCTTTGTGGAATAGTTATTTGGTTAATTTTAATTTGTCTTTGTGATATGTGTCTACCTAGATATAATTTTTGGATTATCAGCATCAAGACACATGCCGTCAGCTAACCTATATTAATAGTTCACTACTAAAATTATAGTTTGTGTACCTGTAGTTTTTTCTTTGAGGAGATCAAGGATGATGTCAAAGAAGGCCTATTGAGTCTTTTGGTAGGCTCTGACTGCTAGGGATTGTTTCTTTTCCATTAAGTAAATTATAAACCTTATTTTAAATCTCCCTAATTCAACTCATGAGGATTCGGTGCTTAAGAATAGATGAAAATAGTGGTTAGTATTACAATATATGAAATAATATGTATAAAAATGATATAAAAATGATTTAGGTGATAATATAATTTGTCAAATGGAATTAAAGTGTAACTGATTGTAGTAGTTATAGATAGAGTTTATTGGACTGATCGAAATTCGAAAAACATAAAAGCACTACTTCTCTAAAATAAATTATAAGCAATATTATAACAACCCAAAATGAATCAACACATTTAAATTCAACTATTCATCAATAAGAATGAATAAGATTATGTGAATATGAACTTTTGAGCATAAAAAAGAATAATCAGATTCCAATCTCGAATAAAAGATATCAGACAAAATTATACAGCTCATAATAATAAATAAGATTAAAGTAATCATAATGAACAGGAAATAACATTCAAAACCCCATAATATGATAAGAAAGTGAAAATAAGTTGTGTATAATTAATTTCTTTATTAATACTTATAATCATGCGAGTCAAACGCGAAATTACTCAAAAATAACTACATGATCCAT
>JAJKFJ010006740.1:0-17319 GCA_027382625.1 Tetmemena sp. SeJ-2015
GAGGCATAGACATCTAGTATAAACAGTCCAAGATCAATCAACACATCCACAAGAAGTTCTACAATTACGATGAAGCAAGTGAATCTGAGGAGGATGAGGAGTACTCTGAGGGTGGAAAGCCCCTCAACAACAAAAAGAAGAAAACTTACTACATGCTAAGTTTCACTTTCGAGTTTGAGCATGAGGATGACAGTACCTACTTCGCTTACTGCTTCCCCTATACTTTCACGAGACTGCAAAGTCTACTCCGTAGTTTCAAAGCCAGTCCTCAATTCGGTTACTTTTATCATGAGGCCACGCTCTGTAGAGCATTATCTGGTATTGACATAATAAATTTTTACATACCAGTAATCACGATCACCACAAGAGTCAACTCCAAAAACATGCATCAAATCATTCAAAATGAATTCGTTGGTCAGGAAGGCTCTATGCCCAAGTCAAAATACAAGAAGATAGCAGTTTTAAATCATTTATGTGTTGATTGATAGTGATGGTAACAGGTCGAGTGCATCCTGGTGAGAGTAATTCATCCTTCATGATGGAGGGGTTCTTAAAGTTCATAACTAGCAATCTCCAAGAGGCTTAAGAGTTGAGGAAGAGAATCATTTTCAAAATAGTGCCTATGATTAACCCTGATGGAGTAATTGTTGGAAACTACAGAACTTCTATGAGTTATTCTAATAAGTTCCATTATTGTATTTTTTAAGAGTGGGAATGACTTAAATCGGTAATACTTGAAGCCTCACTATCAACTCCACCCCTAGGTTACTGCTATAAAGCGCATGCTCAAAGAAATTAAAGCTGAGTATTCCCAGTATTTCAACTCTGGAGGCTAAAACTCATCTGCAGCCAATGGGGCCTCAGATAACTGCATCCTCGGATTTATAGACTTGCATGGCCATTCCAGGAAAAAGAATGTATTCGTATATGGGCCTTACTATCAGATTCACCATGAGAATTATTTAAAGATGAGAGTACTGCCCAAGATCATCTCTGAGTAGACTAGCATGTTCAGATTCTATTATTTGAAAATATCTTTTGCGATTATGAGATTCTTCGCCAGCAGATTCAAGATTGAGAGGTCTAAGGAAAAGACTGCGAGAGTGGTACTCTTCTGAGAATTCAACATCATGAACGCAAAAAGTAAATTCTGATAATTTATGAACTGCTTTACCCTAGAAGCTTCTTTCTTAGGTTACTTCAACCACGAAAAGAGAGTGACGAAGGACTTTGAGATCTACAAGCTCAAGAAGATGGGTTGGAAGTTAGGTACCTCCCTCAGTGAATACATTCAGCTGAGAGAAGAGGATGAGAAGCTCTCTACTCTCAACCTCACTCAGGCCAAGTTCAAGCTCATAGGTAAAAACAACAATGCAAACACTAGTGGCTACAACACTAACACCAATGCTAGGAGAGATAGTTAGCTTAGTAACAATGGAGGGTCTAGCAGTGGGCCAACTGGGCAGAGCATTAAACTTGACAAAGCTAAGATCTAGAAGATGTTCAAGGATATCAGGGCTAAGAAACAGGCTGCCCCTGAGATTCAACCATCTTCTGCCGCAGTTGCAGCACCAGTTATTGACTTGGATGATAGCGCGCATATAATATTTTATGAAGTTAAGAGTGATGGACAGAGGGAGGAAGAAGATGAGGAGGTGAAGGAGAAGAAATAAGGAAAAGGCAAAAGCAAGAAGAGGCATTCTAAGAAGCATAAGAAACTGGCTTTGAAGCTAGATGGGAATACAAAGTGACTGAGTGCAATCACAAAGCAAGGATTTAAAGAAGATCTTGACATCCAAGCTAATTAACTCAATGAGGCAGGAGGACTTAGGAGATAGAAGAATCTCAAAGATATGTATAGACAGATCAAAGAGGATGAAACATTATTTTTGTATAGTGAAAAGTAGAAGGAAGCTCTGTCCTAGAGTGATGAGTTGGACTCAAGTGGGAGCAACGAAAGTAATGGGTCGGACTCAGATCCCTCAGGAGATGAACTCTCAAAAGAGATGAGGGCGAGGATTTAAGGGAACATCCTTAATATGCTGGAGAACTATCTGACAATATTAAATGAGGGGATTCCTCAACCAACTGCAGATGGAGCGCCTACAATTATGGAAAAAGCTAAAGCGAAAGCCAAGATCATTCTTGAGCAAGAGGAAGGCAAATCTAGTAAAGAGGTAGTGAATCATTAAATTTATATAAATTTCTTAATTTCTTTTCATATTTAGTGTAGCTGATCGACCAGAAGGAGCTAAGAATCAAAACTATGAAAATTAAAACTCTTGGACTAAATGGGCAAATCAGCCAAGATAGAAATAAGTCTGTGACGCCAGATTCGAAAGCATTATCTATCAGTAGACCATTTAAAAACCTATCTTTTTTTATTTAGTTAGGGCTCAAACGCTCCGCTTAAATCCCCAGTCAATTAAACTATCTCAATCAAGTAAAGTTTGCAGCAGAGCAGCTAGTATATCCTTAAAAATGATGAAAGCAAGCCACTCATACATCCACCTAATGAGTTTCTCTAAGAAGACGGCTCTACTTTTTCTCGACTGCATTCTAGAGCCAAATCTGCACAAAGAAGTAGAAATCCAAATTAACCTGAAGGAGAACCTCTTAGCAACAAGCAATCTCAAATATAATCATTCTTGAATTAACTTTCATCTGTTTAAAGATTAGCTTCTGGAAAGTAGACAAACCCATCTCGGGCTTAGTAATTACTCATGAAGTCAAATTTGATAACTCTAGGTGCTTCGAAGTCCCCCGACAAAGTAGCTTTTGGCTCTACTCTTCAAAAAGCTCAAAGAAGAATATTTTCAGCTAGAAAAGAGGACCTGCACTCTCAAAATCAGCTCCTATCTTCACTCACAAAGACTAATGAACTTTTAAGATATTTATATAATGCACCAGCTACCACTGAAAGTTAAAAATAGCCCCACCTTGATCAATTAAAAGAGCAGTTTCAAGCGCTCCAGTAGCAATTCTTTGCAGAGCATATCGGCGGTGCTACACCTAATAGGCCTTAAAGCCAAAACGAGTATCAGTCTTTGTCTTCTTCCCGATAGCATCTTCACAAATAAAAACAGCAGCAAGCTTTTGACTATGAAAACCACCAGATCAGACTCAAGAAGACTGTATCTCAATACTTTGAATATAAGAAGGAGCAGCAGTAGAATTAGCAGTCTCCTTTAAAATAACCGCAACATCAAAGTTAGTAACAATCCTCCAGTCACTAACAGGCTTTGCTTAACATGCAGCAACTACAAAAAATGAAACAGAAGAATCACTAATTTAAGATCAAGATTAGGAAAAATTTTGAAGCGACTGCAGCGTCACTCATTGGTGTGAATCAAGGCAGCACTGCAAGCTTGAGTCAAAACAACTTCAATCAATCTACACAAAGGCTCGGCCTTCAGACACTTCTAAATGTGGACTCAACTTCAACCTTGGAAGGACTTTCTATATCTTAAATTTTTTATTTAAACTAAGCAAGCCATAGACAAAGTCCAACTCCTCCGCGCCTTACCAGGCCTAGAGTTTGATATCAAGAAGACTTCAAAACGGGAGACTTGCCTCAAAGTCAATATTCGATGGGTCTACTACTCTTCATTTGAAGCAAAATGGGTTTTAGTCTAAGCAGAGTAGGGACTCACAGAGATCTCACTCTCAGCAGACTTAATACTCGAGATCAAACTAAGGGGAATAGAATACGGCTCAAAGCTCTCAAATGCTTTATGGGATGCAGATGGTTGCAATTAAAAATATTTTACTACATTTATATTTGGTTGTGCAGAGTACAGGAGCATTTAATTAAAACGCAGATGCAGTGAGTCAAAGCGAGTAGTAGTATTAGCAGAGGCTAGCACTTAGGAATAAGTTAAAGTAGATAAATTTATATGTGCTATATCTTTTGGATAAACATCAAGAGCAAGCAAAATGAATACACTCAAAGGTCGCTCATCCAACTTAATAATCCCTATAATAAAATAATAAATAGCATAATAGCTAAATTACTTTTTAATTTGATTATAAGAGAACTAGGGATTTGCCACTATCGTTTTTAACCCAGGCCAGGCAAGCAATTATGATAAGATAAGAAATACTATATCCTCTGCCCCCAGCACCTAGGATCTAGCTCTTGTGCAAGACAGCTCTAATTTCTACAGTTCAAGCTTACTCTCCTCTAATCCTAGCTCCAAAATGCAACAAAGGCACTTTTATTTTCAGAATGTCTTTTTCATTTTCTTAAGGTTGAGTTCGGGTAACGTATAGAGCAATGTGTTGTAGAACAGAGCGCAAGCTAATATTTTCTTCTCTGATCCTTCTATCAAGAGCACTTCTTCTAATCTGTAGCAAAGTCAGTAAATGAGGAACTTCAGTGCCATGAAGAGCAGCGTCACACCTTTCCTAATGCAGTAACAGCAAATGCCTCTTCAGTAGTAGAGTGAACTGAGGTCAACAACAAACTATAACTACTCAAGCGTTATCGGTGGCGCCCACATACCCACCATAAATGAGTTCTAAACTAGTCATGAGAGGCCGATGACGGTAAAAGAAGGCTTCTAGAGGAACTAAGCCATCAATCTGCAAAGGAGTAATCTGTAAAATAAGTGCAAAGAAACCAAAAATTCAGAAATCAATAAAGAAGAACCAAATAAAGGGAGTAGTAAGGATACCAATTAGAATGGAGAGGGAAGAGTGTAAAGTGCAATTAAGAGGATGAAGGTCTCCGATGTGATTGGAATATACAAAGAACTCAGATCTCCCAAAAATATATGAAGATGATTAGAGAGATAAAAGAAGATTTTCAGTCACAATTTATTCATTCTAATATATAAAAGTCTACTTCTCATTTTTATTTAATGATTCTCTTTCATCTTCAAATTTAATAAGATAGACATCACATGCCCTTTAATGACCTCTATATGATAAAATTGCCCCAATGAAACCTCACTCATTATTATTTAAGTATTTTACTATGAAAAACAATATTTTAAGCTCTCATTTATCTCAAATTGATTTTGAAAATAAAAAAGAAATTAACCTATACTTTTATACTTATTGATTGAGATATTCATTCATCAAGAAATTAGCTTTCACTTATTTACCTGTGAAGAGGCCTGCCTATTGAGCTTTTACTGATCACACTCCTGTTCATAGGACTGCTGAGCACACTCTTTACACTTCTCTCGAACATATAATCTCCAACAAAAAGATTACTCTTTATTTTTAATATGCTAAGACGTGGTAGTGAGATCTTCCTTAATTTTAAGTAAGAGTCTTCCTCTGTTCTGCCTGCTTGAGCTTCGCTTGAGATTATCGATTGCAGTCTGTTTTTGGAATTCGAAGTTCCTCTTTACTTGCTGAATCTACAGCCTTATCCTGTCTCTTTGCTCCACTATCATAAACAATTAATCATAATATAAGATATATATATAAACTATGTCCTTGAACTCTTAGTCTTTCATAACTATCTGACTCTTATACTCCTGTCTACTTTCTTCCTGCTCTTTCTAAGTCTAGTCAGCTAGGTTCTCCCTTACTAAGTGCAAGTCTCGCATCTAGAATAGGTGCTTCTGCTTCTCATCCTGTAGCTTCTTCAGCAAATCTGATACCTTTATTCAAATATAGTCTACATTTTCTACTTTTTATTGACTAGGCTTAGATGCTCGACTATATTTAATCTCTTCTATTTGAAATAGTCTCCTCCGCAACCTTCAGAGTTTATTCAATGCGGCTGTTGTGAGCTCTGCTGCGCGAGAGCCGTCTCTATTCATCCTCAAATGAGTATTGCTGCAGGTGCTAGTCTGTTCTCGATTCCTTGGTATGTATCTTATTAAGTTTGAGCTCAGTCAACTTCTATATCAACTCCTCGTTTTTGGTTAGCACACCCTCTATCTTCTCAGTCTTCTGCTCTGCCTTTTGCTATCACACGTATAATTAACTTTATAGCTTCTTATGATAGCATGTTCTAGCAATAAGTTTGGACTTTAAAAGTTTGTTGGAGTGAATTGATGTAATCGAGTTTCTCTTTCCATTTGAGTTCCTTGATCCTCTCCCGTTCTTACTTAGCCTTCTGTTACTAATCAAGGATCTGATTCTTCTTCTACTAAGTCCTCATCTCTGAATTATGCCTCCTCTCTTGCTTTATCTTCAACACCTCTAGATGTTATCTCTAGTTAAAAAAAATCAACTTTGAGTTCTCTTGCTCTGCCTCATCAGCCTCTAACTCCAGTTTCCTCTTCATTTCAATAAACTAGGCATTGGAGATTGCCTGATCACTCAGCATCTTCTCATAGTTCTGCAGCTGCTGCTTCCTTAGTTGATGTTGCTTCTTAATCATCAAAGCCTGCTTTTCTTATTGCACTCTGATAAACTCATCCTGCTCTCGCAATAGTTACAACTCCTTCTCCTCCTATTACTCTATAAGTTTCAGCTCCCTCTCTAGGTCTTTCTCGATCCTCTCTCTTTCGGTTTCAATCTAAAATCTTAAAGAGAAGTAATAAGACATTCTTAATAGGAATTTCATGAATGATGGCTTCAAGCCTCAGTTACTCATGTTAAGCTAATTCCTGCACTCCTCCACTAACCATACCCATCTTTAATCCAGCAACAAAAAATACAATACCATTAAAATTAGTTTATCCAGCTTTAGAAAACCTGCTTAAATTGAACTACGAACTCTGCATAGTGGTTCTTCTCTGTTCTATTACTGGTGAGTTTGAAAAAGCCTTCTGAGTCACAAAGCTTTGCTTTTTAGGCTAGCTTGGTTCAGCTTGTTTCACACTTGTAATTAAAACATGAATCCTATTCTCATTTTTAATCCTTATTATAAATTTAAGGAGAGTTGGGAATAGGAGCAGGTGCTTTATAAATGAGCTTGAGATTGGATTTCTTGTGCTAGTTTGCTAAAGGAGTGAGAGTTGCTTTGCTCTTTTAATTGCTGTCAGCTTTATCCAGAGAGACGTTACTGTTTTGAATTGGCTTTTTCAAGTTTATCTTTTTGCTGCTCACTGGAGGAGAAGGTGATATCAGAATACTTCAAATAATTTGAAAAGAGTGATTGTCTCATGCTTTAATTTTGTTTTGATGGAGCTTTGCTTTGAGTAGGCTTTGAAGAAGTGGCCGTTGTATTTTGGGATTGAGTTTTTCTGTGGTTTGTCTGTCTTGAGTGAGGAATAGTCTTAGAAGGAGGTTTCTCGTAATCCTCAGATTCCAGCTAAGTCAGATAAAAGAATCTCTCTCCTCAAAATGGAATAGATAAATTGGGTTGTTGATGGGAATTTCAACTTGGGATGAATTAGTAATACGAGTGCTGCTGTTTTGGAACTGTCTGGACATTCGAGAATCCTCACTCTCCATCACATTAATTTTGCTTGCCTTCTAATCAACTGTGAGCTTCACTTGCTGATCTAATCCCTTATTGTTAAAGGAAGAGTTGTTGTTGTTGTATGATTACTTTGAAGCAGTAACTTTGTTTGAAGGAGTCCTTGAGTTTTCTTGGAGCATAAAACTCTGCTGATAGAGAGATTAATCTCTGCCTGCTTTTTCAAAGGATTGACTTGCATTTTACTGGCTTTCCTCCTCAACTTCCTCTAGATTGGAATCATGGACACTCTATGCTTGTTGCTCTGAAACCTGCTGAGTAAGTAGCCGCCTTCGCTCTCTCATCACTAGAGCAAAGTTTATCCTCCTCTATATATGTAAAAAGGAAATGAAACACTTTTAATTTAATCTTATGATCTATTTCTCGTAGTCTTTCCATCTTTGAATAATGACTTTCTCATCCTTCTCTCTTACATTTAAGGGCAGAGCCTGGATTTAATCGATTGTCTTATATTCCAACTCATCTATCTTGATTCCCAGGCCTCTTGCTGCTTGTAAAGTAGTGGGCGAGTCCATCCCAGAAGGATAGTTCTGTCCAGCTGGCAAGGAACTTGTATTCTGTTAGCTCTCATTTGCGTTATTGGTTAGTGTTTTTTATTGAATGATGTTGCTGTTGTTGAAATCAGCGTAGTTCTGTTGCCTTTAATTGACTGAAGTAGTGAGTGTGGATTTGGGATGCGACTGGTGTGACATTATTATTCGATTTAAAAATCATTAAACTCCCCCTTTGTCTTTTTAAACAATTAGTGTTCTTTATTCCCATTACCCTATTATTCACTAATAAACTGTTCTGAATACAACAACGAGTAAGAATATCTCTCATTCGCAATCAGTTTCTGAAAGATAAATAGAAATATAGCAGAGCTTATATAATGAGATCAGTCAGTGTCGTAGTCCTCGTCAGAATCGTTTTCTTCATCCTCGTCTGCTGATTCAATGTCTGCAAATTTGGACATGAGGTTGGCCTTGCGGGCGTCGCTCATACCGGCTGCTTCACCCTTCTTCTTTTCAGGGTTTAGTGCTATCTGTCTCATCATGATCTGCGCCTTCAGGGCATCCATCTAAACAAACAGTTAAATAAAGGAAGAAGTGTCTTTAGGTAACTTACATGGGACATTCTTCTTTCGAATTTGGCAGGCTGCTTGGTTTCCTCAAGCTTAGGAGCGGTGGTGGCAGGTGTTACTACAACGGTTTTCTTCTGCAAGTTTTAAGCAGCGAGAGCTATCTACTCAGAGAAACTGAGTACCTTGGCAAGTGGAGGGGCGGGAGGCTACTGACGCATACTCACATTGACATTAGCAGTGGACTGATTCATCGTCATGTTCTGAGCTTAGTAGTTAGACTGGTTCAACATGGACTGATTAATCTACTGGTTTGATGGCTGAGAAGAAGGAGGAGGTGGGAGAGTCTGAGAAACTTAATAAATAGTTCCATTAAGTATTCTTAAAATAGTCTAAGCGAAAGTTGGTTGAGAGAGTAGAGGCAGATTAGGAGGAGGCATCTGTGGTGGCTGGTTGAGCGGCTTTAAGAAGCTGGACTTATTCATGTCAGCAGCAAAACTACTCTCCTGCATCATAGGTCCGCCCTTTCCCATTCCAGACATGAAGGAAGCGTGCTCCTCAAAGTCGTCAAAGATAATTGAGTCGTCATTCTTCAAAGCATCGTCTGGAATATTGTTCCTGTTGTTTATGGGGGAAGGAGGCTCGAAGTTTTTATTCATGGGTGGAGGCGGAAGACCAGGAGGAGCAAAGTTCATAGGTGGAGGAGGTAGACCAGGAGGAGGTGGCAAGCCAGGTGGTCCAGGTCGATTTACTGGAGGAGGTGGAAGACCTACTGGTGGAGGAGGTATGCCTGGTGGAGGAGGGAGTCCTGGAGGAGCAATCTTCAAGCCTGAGAGTTAAGTGTTTGCATTAAGATTAGGAGGAGGGGGTGGTGGAGGAGGTAGTTTGCCTGCCACAATGCCTGGAGGTCCACCCATTGGGGGAGGAGGAGGTGGAGGAGGAGGGGGTGGTGCGGATTTGTTTACTACTGGTCCACCACTTGGAGGTTGAGGGATGTTTGATGGTGGGGGAGGAATGTTAACTCCAGGACCTGGTGGCTAGTTAGTAGGAGGAGCTTATTACTACTGAGGAGGTGGCTAGTTATTTGGTTGCTGCTGCTGTTACATGGGTGGTCTCTGAGAGGTTGTCATCATGGTATCTCCCCTCTGGCGGTAGTTGAGTTGAGTTTGCACGTTGGTGTCCATAACTGTCTGCATATTGATGGGTGCTTAAGAGAAATTCTCCCCTTGCTCAAATAAATGTAATTATCTTCTGTTTAATGATTGCATAGTCCTGGACATTGTGGTTGAAATCTACTTCATCTTCTTGGTGATTCCCTTTCTGATGAGTTCTTCCACAGGGATGGCCTTGACCTTCTCATCCTGGTACTCGTTGCCTCCATCGTTTGCTTAGTCGATGAGTGCTTGCTCCTCCATGGCTCTCTTGATCTCCTCATCCTCCTGTCTCTTGCGTTCGTACTCTGCCTTCTCCATTGCTCTCTTAGCAGCTGGTGCTATATCCACTTCTGAGATCATGGTGTTGTCGTTGGGGTTGTTGTTGTAGGTCTAGTCCTGGAACTGGTTCCTTGAGTACTGGTAGTTAAGAGAGGGCTGGTTGTTGGTAGTCTATCCCAAGGTCTGGTTGTGCATCATGGACTCGTTCAGCTGGTTCTGAGTCTGACTCTGCATCATTCATTAGAATAAATCAAGTTTACAGAATGGATTTATTGGAGATTGGATTGACTGCATCTTCTGGATTTTCCTCTGCTCGTGTTCCTTGATCTCCTTATCGTACTCATTGATGTCAGTCACCTGACCAAGTCCGTCCAGAGTCTCCTTGAACTGGTAAGTGGGCGCCTGCTTGTGAATAGGCGTAAACCAAAATACCATAACCATCGTACTCGTCAATAAATATTGATGATAGATTTATAGCCAATAGACTCAGCCGCCTGCTTGATCATCATACCCTCGTCTCCAGCTTTCTTCATTACACTAATGGGTGCTTCTTGCAAGTTCTGAAGTGCATTTCTCTGCTGATTGGCAATCTTCTTCTATAATAAGTATCTCTTGCGATCCGCATCTTTCCATAAAGCACAATTACATTTAAGTGATTCCCTTTGTTCTTGGATACTGGTTTGGTGCTCCTAGTTCTGAAGTCAAACTCAGGAATGTAGACATTGGAGTCTCCGTACACATTGATGTCGCTGTCGAACAGCATCAGCTCAGCCACTGACTCAGTGTTCTCAGGCACTCTGCCAAGTAGTCCCTCACTCTGTTCTTAGGTGCCACCTGGCAGGTTTGAGGGCCTTGGTAGACTCTAGGCCTACTGGTTATTATGATGATGGTGTTTGGACTGGAGGCCCTGCTTGAAATCTGAAATGGTGGAGCGATAGCGGTTGAAGGAGAGCAGGAGGTTGGAGATGTCGTTGATGTCCTTGGTCACTCCTGAGACCAGCTTCTTCAAGTACTCTGGCTCGTTCTGTAGTCTGTTGTTAAACAACTTCTTCAGCTTCAAGCTAAACCAATAAGGAAATCTATATCTGATTTAATTATCAATAGCTATACTTTACTAAGCTCAGGTAGTCCACTCTCCTCAGGCATCTCTCCTTGCACTGGATCGAAGAACATTAAATCTTAATCTATCTATGATGAATTTGACATGGACTGATGAGGGTGTGATTGGCTGTTGTTGTCCTTCTGGATGTCAGGGAAGTGAGCAGGGGAGACAATTCTCATGGCCTGCTTGACTCCATAGAGTTGAAGGATTTTCTGAGAGATGCCGAGGATGCGGGTATTGATGGTATTGAGGCGTCCCTTGCGCTAGTTCACGTTCTCAATAATTCTATTATTGATGTCCACATAAGCCTCCTCAGTGCGCTGCAGGGAAATTAGTCCTCTGTCCAACAACTCCATCTCGTACATTTCGTAAGAGCAGATGTTGATCTTGGTTTCTTTGAGCCGCCCAGACTCCAACTTAATTGGATTGGGGGCAGTATTGCCAGCTTGCATATCCTTTTCTTTACTAATATATGCAATATTATTATAATTATAAAAAATTAACACAGACAATGCTCTTCTATCTTTGATGTCAAGGAATATCACAATTTATGAATTCATTTGATTATATTTAATGTTGGTGTCTATCTCCGCCAAAGACCATCATGAAACCTTGAGAATCAACATTTGCAGTATGCCCATCTCTAGGAGTTGGCTTCTTGCCTCTCACCACTCCGAACTTAGAAGTCTCTGCTCCGCCATGAGGACCAATAGACTAGTCAAGCATTGTTGTCTAGTTGCCATGCTGCTTTCTCTTTTTCATGGAATGGTAAACTTAGAAGAGTATGCTTTAACTAGTTTAAGTGAAGTACTCGTTTAGTAATGGTCAAAGCTCTCATCAGCATTTTTAATGATGAAAGAGTTTTGCATAGAGACTGAGGTGGGTGAGCTCAACCCCTTCTGCTCCTCCTTCCCATGTGCTTAAGAGCCATGATGAGCGTTCTTGCTAGAGTTGGCTCCTGAGTTAGCACCTGTGGTTGCTCCAAGGTTAGCTCTCTTATTAGGGGAGGCGAGAGTGTTTCCCAGGTTGCCTTTCTTTGTGGGGCTTTGGTTGAACTTTCTTCCTCTTGTAGGTGAGCTGCTCTCATTTTGCTTTCCGCCTGCTAAAGCACTTTGATGGGTGCTCTCATCAAAGCGAGAATGATAAACATGCTCGGCCTCTCCGTTGTGATCGATTACTGTGAATGACTTTGAAGCTACGTTGAAGCAGATCAAGTCATTAAGTTCCTTAGTCACCTCAAGGATACCTCCGAATACAAACATCTTATCATTATAGGCTACGGCTGTGTGTCCACTACGCCCGATCTGAGACTCAGCTGGTGCATCGTATTTCACTTCAGCAATCTAACCAGTGCCTAAGTTCAAGGCCCACAGATCATCAAGCTTGTTATTCTCATCATCTTATCCTCCAAGTATATACAGCTTATCTCCAACCACAGCTGAGGTGTGCGAGTTTCTTGGCAAACAATAAATCATAAGTATTTTTTTCAAAGGTGAACTGGGGTTAGTATAAATTAGGTTCCAAGCCACAGACTTGCTCTGAGGATTGAATTCAAACCCATAGACGTCATTGACTCTGCTGCCATTCACGAAACCTCCGCAAATCAAAAAGTTATTGCCCCACTTGTTCATAGTGTGGTCATCTCTTGGCTCCGGTTTATCTCCCTAAATAAGAATGACTACTCAATCCATCTGTAGCTTACTGTGATGTTTGTGACCAAGGACCAAGAGTTAGTGTGGATATCGAACACATAGATGTTCTTATTATTTGAATCACCCTGCAGTCCTATATTGAAGGTTTTAATTAATGTTACTAATACAACATTATAGAATTATAACTCTCCAATCAAGCAATCACTGTTATTCTTAAAAGGAGGACTTACCTCCAACGAGTATCATCTTATCGCCATGGACACCGCAAGTGTGATGGGATATTCTGTTTGGGCCTGCTCCGTTAAAGTTTATCAACTCCCACTGGCAGGGGTAGAAGGGATCCTCAGTTAGTCTTTGCAAATCGTCGAGATTTAGCCGCCACATGTTGTCAATTGATCCCTCCTTGAGGTCTCTACCCCCGTGCACAAAGTAGCTATTAAAGTTGTAAGATGTCATTAATATAAATTTAGCTTCATAATTGAAACTTGTAAACTTACTAGCGAGCGGACTGACTCTCATAAATGAAAGAGGCATGGTTGGATCTTCTCTCAGGCAACTTGCCCTGCAGTCTAATTTCCATCCACCCTGCATCCTATTATTCAAAACTTTAAGAATTGGCATTTCTAATTTGCTCAACACTTTGATATTATAATTGCTAAATGCTTTAGTGAGCTTACCTCTCGTTGATAGAAGCCAGTGGATTCCTCTCTGTCTAACTATAATAGGAAATGTTAGGAAGTTATGAAATGAAACTGAGGAGGAATGGTTACATGATTGCTGTCGCTTGCGTGCATTTTATTTCAATCTATAATTTAAAACCCTAATTTAGCCGTATTAAATCATCATTGATTATATGCTTCAACCAAATACTCGATGAAGATAAACTCAAGGCCAGTGAATTAATATCTTATTTAGTGAACGGAAGGTGGAGAAAATAAAGTAGCAAGTCACAGAACAGAATGCATTCTTAAATATTGCTATGAATTATTCCAAGTAATATTTTAGAAGTATAGGTTTAGATAACTTATACGATATGCTGGGTTACATAGACTGGCAAGAGGCTTTTAAAGACAAGAAGGTTTTCAAACAAATTTATGATTTGATGGGCTTCAAAGATGAGGAGCAACTTGGAGCCAAGCACAGCGATGATGATGATTGAATTTTACTTCTTTAAACAAGAAGGATCGTTTGAAATTTTATAGTGATATATCGATACTCAATTTTAAAGTTTATTATAATAGTATTCACTCGCTCTTGTTCTCTAATTTTACAACCAATTTACAATAAAGTCATTTTCTCTCATATACTTGGCGCTCCAGAAGTTGCCACAAAGTATAGTTTATTTGGATTCTTCTTTTACTCGCTGATCTTGGCTATGCGAATGGTTTGTAGAGAGGTGTTGTCAGTTAGCTTTGGCACTACCGCATATTAATCATTCTGAATGAACTTATTGATTGGATTCTCTCCTACTACCCTCATCCCCTGGTCTGTGGAAAAGACTGTGACTTTAGATTAACTCTAGTTGTTAGAGTAGTTGATGTGAGTTGGCGAATCACCTCTGGTGGTCTGCAGTTACTTGCTCTTCTTTTCCTTCTTCAGTTACTCCAGTTGCCTTTCGTAGAGAGTCTTTGGGTCTACCTCAATCACTTGAACTAATAAAGCTATATGAATAAACTAGGTCAGTCTCGAGCAAAGGTAGCGCTTTCTAGTGCCTTAGGTGATCTGGCTAAAGAGGCAGGATATTCATTTTATCAGCTGCGTCAATCTTCTACTGAACAGTTGGCCTCACAACATTTTGCTTGCCTGCACAACCTCCCATTAGAGAATAATTTATTTATCTACAAAAGTATATCAATCTCTCAAAGAATAATCTTGATAAGCACCAAATTTACTGTGTCTTGAAAAATTATTTATAATTCAAAATGAGTGCAGCTACTTTTGTCATGATGGTAAGAACCTAAGAACATTAATTTTATCCTGCAAATATTTACGAAAAAAGTCCATGAGCATTTAATATAGGCCCACTAAGAAAAGGGAGCAGATAGTCATTGAGGATCCAAGAGTCTAGCCAATCGTCAAATTTCTCTTTAGAATCACCTCACACCTCATTCCAGCATTAATAAATAAGCTACAAAGGGGCAGGCAAGTCCTGTTAAATCTAATTCAGCTAGGAAACGAAACTCACCTCTATCCAAAAAGCAAACCAAGAATAATGACTTACCTGAAGTAAGAGAAGATGATGCGCCTCAAATACACGCTGATGATTTGGAGATTATGAGAGGCTCTTCTCACAGGAACAGAGGCATTGTGTAATCTCTCTCTCTTTCATTTGAAATTGATATATAGGATACGCCAAGACGGAGTAGATCGACAGAATACTGAAATGCCTCTTGATGAAGATGGTCCTTAAAAGTAACTATCTAGGATCAACTCCAAGCTATAGTCAGGAATGACAATCTAGAAAAGTAAAAGATCGAGAGAGCTAATGTACTAAAAGCAAGAAAACTGTGGCTATTGCAAATGAACGACCCTTTCAAGGCGAAGTGGGACATAATCATAATGGTGCTTTCAATTTTCAACTGCTTCACTATACCTTACAGCGTCTCTTTCGAGTCAGCAGTATTTGAGAACTGGCAATTCACTCTTGTGAATTATTTGATTGACTGGGTCTTTTTAGTGGACTTAATTATCAACTGCAGGACTATTTTCATCAACCCAAAGACTGGAGAGGAGATAAACACTCCTAAGAAAATATTACTCGCACAGTTAAAAGGAAGATTTTGGATTGATCTTCTCGCTTCATTGCCCTTGGATGAAATAACTGGAGTAAGGATATGCTTGTAATGAGATCTCTTTAGGTAGTGTCAAGTGTGAAACTGAGGGAGTTTCAAATGGTAGGGCTTTTGAAACTAGGAAGAGTCTTCCGCTTGAACAGAATCATCTCACAACTAAATGTGAAAGAACAGACTAAAGCAGTAAGGTTTTACAATTTAATGATTACTATAATAGGCATTACAAATCTTCAAGTTGTTCTTCTTTCTATTGGTGTATGTGCACTGCCTAGCCTGCCTTTGGTGGTACATAGTAAAACAGGACTAGTCCTGGATCCCCTATCTCTCTTTTAACAGCGAAGACATATATGAGATCTATTACATGTCAGACACTTCCAGGTATTTAACCTGTCTCCATCAGTCAATGGTGCTACTGACTGGAAACGATATCCAACCCAGGACAGTGCTCTAAACAGCGGTGTGTGGTTTAGGGACGTTCATGGGAGCCTTAATAAACGCAAATATCTTTGGAGAGTTGGCTGTGCTCATCACAACTCTGTCCAAGAAGGAGCAAGAGTTTGAGCACAAGATCGATTAGATTAACACAGCCATGAAGAATCTTAAGCTTCCCAAATCCATGCAACTCAAGGTCAAGGATTACCTCTACTCAACTCAGGCATCTAAAGATTTGCAATTTTTATTCAATCTAAAGACAACTAGACTGAGTTGGACGTGTTCTTAAGTTCTCTTTCCCCGAGTATAAGATATAATGTGCTAGTGCATGAGTTCTCAAAGATAGTTTCTCAAATTCAGGCTTTCAAATCAGAGCCTAACTTAGTCAGTGCCATAGTTAGAAAGCTATAAATCGTTATGTACTTCCCAGAAGATGAAATCATTAAAGAAGGAGGTAAGTGAAAAAATATCATCATCTTATAGAATTTTATAGATCCGGGTTTAAGCTTGTACTTTTTGGAAAAAGGAGGATTAAAGGTCTTTATCTAAGACTAATTCAATAGAGAAATCTACGTTAAAGATCTCACTCCAGGTACTATGTTTGGTGAGCTAGCTTTAATATTCAACAGTAAGAGAACTGCTTCGGTCAGGTCCAAAAATTTACCAACGCTTATTATTGTAGAAATCAGAATGAAGTGTAAAATTGAAATTATCAAATTAAATCTTCAATTTAATTTGGGGAAATTTTTTTGACCAATTTAATTTACACCTACCGTGCAACCTTGAAATTTTTTAATCATACTTGTATAATTATTTGCCCCTGATCTGAAACAATACACATTTAATGGCTTTAACATACTATAATATTGCTTGATTTCTAATTCTTTATCGCAGCTATTGAAAATAAATAAGAGCGATTTCTAGAAATAACTCAATATTATATAATTATTACCAATATGCACAACCCTAAAACCCATCTTTACTTATTCAGAAAATAAAAATGGATTATTAGATTGCTTGTACTTAGATATATCTGCGTCTTATGCATGAATGGCTTTCGCCTGCGAAAATATAGAAAGAATGCATCTTATGGGCTCTTAGCACAGACTTTGCGGCCGTTTCTTCATGCTCTGCATCCAGATACATATCATCTCTCTCTTAGTCTTCGCACTCAGAATCACTGTGACATTTTTAACAAGCTGCTGCCTTAAAATCGAGCTCAAGAATATATAACTTGTTCTGCATCTGCTGCCTCTTCATATACCTCTTCGCATGTGAAAAAAGCGACTCAACTGAGTTCAGCCATGTTGAATATGCTGCATTGAAGAGGACCGCAGCTTTGAATTTTCTCATGGTCTCAAGCATCCTTGAGTATTTATGATTCACTGCGCTGATTGTTAGAAGCACTATGCTTGCACCTTGAATCTCTGTGGCAGTGCGCAAATAGAGTAGAGTCTAGTA
>JAJKFJ010006752.1:0-17312 GCA_027382625.1 Tetmemena sp. SeJ-2015
AAGTGGTCATATAATGATTGATTTAATTGATTGATTAATTCTGGTATATATATTTAATTTATTAATTGATTGAATTAAATTGGTTTCTGGAAAAATTTTAACATTCAATTCTAATATTACAATATTATATCTTGTATTCAATTTAATTTTTCTATTAAAATATCCTTCAAGATTGAAAAAATAAAATTTTAATAAAACATTAAATATTTCTCAAGATCAAAGGATAAGTGTATTTTTTATAATTTAATTTCTTTTTCATATTTTTTTATTATTTGAATCTTAAAATAAATATTGAGAATATTATTATAAATTAAAATTAAAATAATGGTATAGTAATTTTAAATAAATGTTATGATTAATTTAATTTATAACTATAAATTATCAGAAATTAGTAGAATGTGAGTTAAGAAAGATTTGGCTGTGGTAATATCAAATTAGTGTTAATCTCAAAGCTTGAATTTTTCTGTGAAGATTTTGCTAATGAGAGAGATCGCATAGAGCAATAATAATTATATAGAAGAAGAGGTTTAGCGATAGATTAGAATCCTTTATCTTGTAACATTCTGAATGAAGTCTAATTGAGCCTAGATTATTTCATAAATTAACACTTATAAATAATCTCTCTATCTTTATGATGTGATGAGATCAACAAGTTCTCACTCTCTCTTTTTAATAAGAAACTCAGACTACATACATTACTTCATTCTTTTTATCTTTTCTTCATTCATTAGTAATTATGATTTAATACATATTAAAGCCATATCTATTTTAGAAGATTTACATTTTAACAGAGTTATAAATCTTTTAGTTAAATAATTAGGAAAATAAAGTGTTTAAATTAAATTATTATTAGGAATATATATTATTTCCAGAATGCTCTCTAAGATATTATTAGGTAATCTGGTTAATAGTTTCTGAAATGATAAAGTCAATTAATTTCATCAAGAGGCTGATAGTAAATTAATTAATTAATTAATTTTACAATAATTTAAATAAATATGTGCTCTGCAAAAATACTTGCAAAGGTAAGATTTGTTTTCATTATAGTAATAAAGTTATATTTAGTAAAGAGAAAATATTCATTAATATAGCTAATACAAAAACGCAAATACTTTAAAGACTCAAAGAAAATAGATAAACTTACTCAAGAACTCAAAAGTTACATTAAAAGAAGTAATTTAAATCTAAAACTGCTCCAATCCTTGCCAATTTTTTTCTTCATTAAGCTTCAACTATTCTATTTATAAAATTAATTGCGCAATCACTTTTTCATAACCTTTCTACATTTATCGCATTTCGGATATTTTTCTCTTGTAAATTTAAAGGATAGTGCTTATTCATAAATTAAAATAATTTTAGAATTTGTATTTAATTTTTAAGTTAAAAGGGAGAAGGTTGAATATTATAGGTGCATCTGTTCCTTTGTATTTTATGCATCCAATATTTTTAATTTATCTCATTATATTTTTAATAAAATTTTTGAAGGAAGCAGCCCACTATCAATTTTAATAATTTTTTTGCTCATTTAGTGATTTATTTAACTTAGATCCTACTGAATAAACGTAAAATTAAATTATAGTCAGGGCGGCTTTAAAGAATCCCTCTTTAAATTTATTTAATATTTAAACGTTATGTAAAAGCTATGCACAAGAAGGACATATTTTATAGAGACTTTAAACCAGATAACTCAACTGTCACTAATTTGCTTCCCATTTATTTATCTTTCTACTACCTTCTATTTCCCATTAAATTCTGACCTATATTAATTTATTTAACAAACTTCAGTTGATAAAAGAGTTTTTATAATTATTCTAGAAATATAAATTGATATAAACAACTATTGTACACCCAGCATTAAAAATTCAATCTGGCAATTTCTTCACAAATCCAACATGAACGTTGGTGGCGGATATTTTCAGTTAGGAAAGAATGCGTACTTAGGAAAAGAGATATAACAAGAATACAAAACTCAAGTTTAAGTGACAAAGCTCCAAATGAATTCGATCAAAATGACAGTAGTTAAATCCTTAGTCAATGCAATCTAAATTACAAGTAGCACTTTAGCTTGGGAGCTGAGAAGGACCTTATATATGCTCATATTTTAAAAGCCATTTCTAAAATCTATAAAGAAAAGTATGTTTAGTGTTGATACTAATATATTTGGGAATCAATAATTCATCTTTAAATCTTAAATAGGGTCGTAGTATAATCATTTCATAAGATCCAAATGATTTTATATATTATAACTCAAGCAAGAATGATAATCTGGCTGTAAGAGATTAAAATGAAGAGTTAAAGAAAATGACTGGAGAAGACCTGATGATCAATTTGGTAGCGACTTCTGAATTAATCCTTGAAATTCTACTATTTCATAATTTCAAATAATTTATGTATCAAATTTCAAGTCTGATTTTAATCGTAGAGCAGCTGATAACCAATAGCTCTTTCATTTCGCCAAAGCAATATAAAAATAAATATTTCATTATAAATATAAAATATTTTGTAAAATGATTTTACATCGAAATAATTTATCATAAATGTTTAATTTTGTTTATGGATGAGAAATGAAACAAATAGCTTATTTCATACATTTTATGTTAATTTAAGCTAAATATATATGTAAAAGTAATAAAATGTTATTTAAATATAAGTTTCTAAACAAGGATTATTCTTTGGCTTAGACATTGTATTTATGTCAATAAAACTCTTACCTAATTAAAAATTTGGCGATTTATTAAATGGAAAATTAAAAAATAGGGCTTTTAATTTGGCACTAAAATGGTATGACTTGTGTATAGAGAATAGCCAGCCATAACTCAATGCCTATGCTAGGGTGCGCATCCCTTTGAAGGCAATCTAGTTTAATAATCCCTGGTAAGTGTTGTAGAGTGTGTATCTAATAGAGGAGTGCGTAAGTTGCAGCGAATTCTAAAGCAGTGCTAATAACGTACTACGTCTCAAGCAGTATACTGTCAGCCTTTAGATAAGTGACCTTCCAGTGAAGGAGTTATGGGACCCTATAAAGGAATAATGTTTGCGGCAGAAATCTTCAAGGGAACTCGATTGGTTAGGTGAAAGAGTGTGTTGCAGTAGTACTCTCTTGCGCTGACCTTGAAGGTGTATATGAGGCCTGACAACTGCAGTATGCACCACGCATGATACTTAATGGTGAAAGCCTATCACTAAGGTGCCATACTGGCCTAGATATTGTTAAGATTTTAACATTTTTCTTTGCTTTTGAAATTTAACAAGAACTGGATCTAGTTTTATTTGCAACTGGTAAGCTGGCAGATTCACACGTATTAAGAGTGGAGCCATGGGAGTATGAAATTTAGTACCACTATTGATTTTTTTCCCTTCAATAAATGAGGTGCATAATGGCTAATTAACTGAGTTCATGAGCTGTCGCTAGATTAGAGGCCCTGTTGCACCTTTAGTGATCGTGCTTTATTTATGCGGAGCGGGTTACACCTTAATTCCTTAATTCTTTAACTCACAATTGTGATTCATATCCCTTACTTAACTATCTCTATCTGCAATTAAATTAAAATAAGAATTCTTGATAAATTTTGAATAAATTGAATTAATGATTAATATATTTGTTATGAAAGCTGGTCAATATCATTAAAGTATATTTTTTTTATAATTAAAAATAACTCATATTAAAAATAATAATTAAATATATTTTTCTAAACTTATTATTTAAGATATTCTTCTTTATTAAGAAATCTTAAAAGATAATAAATATTATTTTTAAAAGAAGGAATTGATAAATAAATAAAACTCAATAAGTTAGATTAATTAATAAATATACAATTTAATTTTCTTAAACTTAAAATTTAAAGAAAAACATTCAGTATTTTTATTAAAAAATATAATTGATAGGTAATTCTTGAGTTTATTCTTATTAGAATTTTTTTTATTTTGAATATAAACGCTTATTTTATATTGATATATATTTCACACTTCACTTAATTTTCCTTTAAAAAATTATTTGAAAGTTTTTTTCTTCAAGTAAAATATAAAATTAATAAACAAATTTGACGTCTTAATTTGGAGGAAATCATAAAATTAATTTTTAGTCTTAATATAATATCTTTCAATCTAAATATAAATTTATAATGTGATTCTTTCAGATTTATAGTGAAGGATTAAATCGATCTGAGTAAGTGGAATAGTTTAAATAAAGAAAAGATCTTATCTCGATATTTTGTCGACCCTCTGTAATGTAGTAGTAAGAGTAGCAAGAGCTAGCGAAAATTTAATTTACTGGAGCCAAAACTCGGATCGAATCTGGAATTAATTACCAAGCGCGCTAATATGAAATAATTAGTTAGCAGCTTTTGAATAAAAGATTCTGGATCCCGTACCTCTACCCCACTCTTCCTCTCTTTCGACTCTTTTTTCTTGTTGTATCTTATCCTTAAACTCTATGCGCTTACAGCCAATTAATCGTCTCAATTTTCTCTTGAAATTGTAACTCTCACCCCATTTTTGTACAATAGCCTTAGAAGCTTAAGGCCAGCTTTCGCAAACTTCAAGAACAATAAATGTCCAGCTACCCAGAACAACAGCTATAACTCACGAGGAAGATTTCCTCCTCTCTATGTCAAGGCTGAGTATGGGACCTTCCAGCGAAACAATGAAGATGAAGCTGATTCAAGAATGCCATAGATCTTAACTGCCAACTCTCACCTCTCAAGGGAAGAACTCAAAAAACTAACCCTCTGACCTCTTTTTGAAAATAGATGGGGATCAATACAAGGATTTGACTAAAGACATCTCTTTGCAAGACTTTTCCAGGCTCCTTGATCCTCACAGATGCATGAAAGCTTAAACAGATAGCGGCGGCCAGGCTAGAAAAAATCGATCTTAGAGAGTGTTTGGATATCTGTAACTTGCTAAACCGTGCACGGGACCGAATCCATATAAACTGAATGATGCTCTCTGTGCTAGGCTTTTAAAACATGCTCTAAGTGGACATAAGAAATTGGAGTACTATATTAATCATCTTTACATGAATGGAGTCGCCCCTTGGGTTCAAAAATGGAAGCAGTATGCGCTAATTTATTTGCTCAAGGGGTTAGGAAGGAGTTTCTCCAGAGGTAGATTCAGTTTTAATAACATGAGAACCAGGAATACTCGACCATCTAGGCAAGTGAAAATGCTGCTCGGCTAATTATTAGACTTCATTGCTAATAGGCTTCACACAAGGAAGCAAAGAATCTCATTCTAAAAGTAATTCTGCTGTCAGGGAAGCTAATTTAAATTGAGCAGGACTCGAGCAGCCATTGCCAACTTGTCAGGGTGTGCGACTTCATGGGTAACGTGTTAGATACAAGCGAGGAGTTAGTGAAAACCTTAACTTAGCTAACTTAATCTAATTTGTGGCATGTGCACAGATCAACTCTGAAAGAACAGAGAAAGACCAGAATAATAAGAAATTTAATAAAATCATTAACGAGGAGGAACATAATAAATGAGAAAGGATTAAGGATTTTGACTCTGTCGAGCAGGAGATACTGGAAAATCTGATAAATCAAAATTAAAATAGCGAGGAGGAGTACTAGCTAATGCAATATTTCGTCAGCCACTTTATGATTTTCGCATCATTAGAATACGAGAGAAGAAGGAGAGTATTATATTAGCTAATCAATAAATTGTTTGAGGTGTTAATGAGAGAGGCAAAAACTTCAGTGTCTGCGATTGATAAATAATTATAAATGTAACTTAACTAATTACAATATATTATAAATTATAAGTAATCTTATCGATGTAATAAAATTCATCAAACTTGATTCATTCAAATCCTTTTCATTTAATCAGCTATTTTGAAAAAAGGAAGTTTTCTATCATTAAGCTAATAAAATTTATTGTTTTCTGCTTTATGCAATTGGCTTTAGAAGTAATCAAATTTAATTTTTCTATTTTGTATACTATTCCGAGATCATTTAATATTTATAAATAACATAATTTGACTAAATTAATTAAATTATAATTATTTAATTAAATTAGAATTTTATTTAAATAGCCAATATCTTTATAATCATAAAACTAATTATAAACATATATCTTGATCAATAAGAAACCAAGTGAAAGTCTATTCAAATTTAAATGAAATAAAAAACTAATTAATCAATTTTTAATTAATGTGAAAACATGAAAAAATATAGCTCAATATTTTAAGCGAATTATTTTATTAATATAACATGCAACCTGATTATAAATTTTAAATTGAAAATGATATTGGTAATTTAAATTTAGAAGTAAATTACTTGAATTTAAGTTTATATTTTATTTCTAAATGTATCATTAAATTAGTAAGTTAATCCTTTTACTTGTCTTGTTTAGTAAACAATTACATAATTTCCTTAATTGCTCATAAATATAATTATTAAAATCTTCATAGGCTACATTTATCTTTCTTTTTCGAATAATTTTTTTTTTATATAAAAAAGTCTTATTCTGAAATAGTTAAGATCTGAGTAGAATAGATTAGGAGAATGAAATCCCAAATTATAATTATAACCTAGAAAAGGTTGCTTTTACTATTTAAAGCTTAAGATCTCCTGGAATCAAAGTGTGGAAGCTAACTGGAGATAAACCCTCCTGCAGCTACTCTCAAGTCGCTTGCTCTAATTCAGGCTCATTTCAACTGTAGTCGTCAAGGCTGGGTCACTCTCTTGGATGAAGCCTCCACGATACCTCAAACCTTCCCTCCCGAAAGCGTGGTCTACCTTCACTGTCTATCGCTTGGAGTTTTGGGAACAATCAGCTGCAAGGAACAACTCTTTAGTTCTTTATGCTTTTTTAGCTGCGGAGTTCAACTTAGCTCATTACAATGACTCTCAGTGATAACGTGCTCTCCGCCACCTTTATTTGGTTGTAATAATTACAACAAAATTAAGTAATTCATATTTAAAATTTTGTAAACATAATTATTATTCCATGAAGTAAGAAGAAAAGATTGAGAAAATATTGCCTTCTCAGGTGTATTTTAACAAAGTCAAACTCTAATTCAGCTAAGTCATTTCATAATAGCCTTTCAATGGTGCTGAGAGCATTTAAACAGTATTCAAATCCATAAAAGAGCCAACCAAACTCTACAACATCACCTTCTTCAGAAAGAATTAAGATTTCAGCCTTATGCTATTCCAAAATTAATGCCTCAATCTCAAAGAATTAAACAATCAACATTCTTTAAAAAGAATACTTATTTCAATTTAAAGTCAAATAAAATATTTATTAAAATCAAATTTCGTCAAATAAATGATAGTATTGTAAACTATAGATTGGTTATAGAATTAAAAATCAGATTTAAGTAAAAATTATAAAAGCATATCTAATGAATTATTAGAATTTTCATACAATAATTTTATTTTAAAAAGAAGTTGATATACTTGGTTCTTTAAGAATTTCAATTTTAGTTAAATAACCAATTTTATATTTATAGGAAAATATCTTATATATTTTTTTATTAGTTAATTAGAATAAATGCTTTATGAATTACTTTTAAGAATTGAACCTGCAAGCTTAAAAGTAGGGAGTGTCTCTCCCAATAAGAGAATATGTTTACCACTCAAGCGTTTTGGATCACTTTATTTTACTTGCATGAAGACGTTAAGTACTCGTACGCTGTCTTGCAAACATAAATTTATTGATATTTTATATATAAACAGAGTAAGTTGACTCTTCACCTTTTGACCTTGAATATAATGGAACTCCCGAATCGATTCAAAATATCTAGACTCAAACAATAAAGATGCTAAATGCGCTCAAATAACTCCACAAGTTTGGCTATGTTCATAAAATATATTTTCTCATAGAAACTCTACATACCAGAATTTTGCATCCTGTAATGAAAAGGCAATTATTGATAATATAGTTGAAAATAAAATTATAGCGATTCAATGAGTTTATCATTTATTTAAAAGAATACATGAAGAATAGTTTCCTCATTTTTTTGTAAAATTAATTATAGAAAAAAATTTGTTAATCAATAATTCTTCCTACTTTGATTTTTTCGGCCTTTTTTAGAGACTAAATTAAATAAAATAAAAATTTAAATATAAGAAATTAGCACAATAAATGTTTAAATCTCTCAAGATAAAATAATATATTGGCTATAAAAAAATAAATAAAATCTGATGGATAATTTATCATCTATAATATTTTAGCAGTATAATTATTATTTATTTAAAAATATAGAATTTTAATTAATTCTCATTTATAAATATTTTGATAACTTAGGATGGTGTTATACTATAACCGACTACAAAACCAAAGTCCTTAATTCATAATACCGAAGCGATACCTAATTAGAACTTGGGAAGGTTGGAGACATTATACATTAAAATTTATCATAAATTAAGAAATAATTATATTAAGATAATCAAGGCGAATTTTAGAGGATAATTTTTATACTTCAGTTATAAGGGTTCAGAAAATAAAGTGAAAGCTATAATGCTCTGCTTGTTTCCTAATCATTTTGCTTTATTTATCTTAGTTGATCTTGGTTGTCGCTTACGAGGACTTACTATAAATGAGAATTCAATGATTAATAAACTTAAGTAATAAATTAGATAAAATGAGTGTTAAAGTTAGTCCAGTTTAAATAATTCATGTGCCATTTGATACATCTAAAAATTTAAGAATTTTTATATTTATCTAGTAAAATAAAGTAAAATTTTAGGAATGTAATTAATTATCAATTTCAAATCTCAGCACTTATTACAGTACTAGATAGGAAACCGTACTATTATCCTATGTAAGTATATTTATCTAAATATTTTAGGTAGCCGCAGCAGCTGTTAATTGCACGCCCATAGATAAATATTGTTATAATAGTGAATTTTGATACTGATTGTATGATTTCTTGCTACATTAGAGTAATAAGGGTAAATTTAAGTATTAAATTTTATTGTATTTTAATTCTATATATAAAAATCTGTAGATGTGGGATTTGAGCCATTTCAATTCCGAAGATACAGCTGCCAATGATTTATACCAATTATTGTTTTAATTAATTTTTAAACTGTAATGTTTAGAATTTATTTAATAGTTAAGTATTTAAAACTATGATCAATTTAATGTGTTAATATAATTATAAAAACTTAGATATATATTTTTTAGTTTCTTTTTTTAATTTAGCAATATGATTCTTCTTCATTCTTTATTATTAGATTCGATATTAAAATAAAATAAATCTTAATAAGCATATTATATTCAGATTTATAACTAGAAAAAGGGAATTAAATTTAATCGCCTCATCTATTCAAACATAATACACATATACAGATTCCATTTTAAGTCATTAATACATTGAATAAAAAAATTAAAATATATTTTTTATTCTTTAAAGAAAAAATATTTTTATTTATAATGACAAAAAAATATTTTAGGAATTTAAGGCAGCTTAAATTTATTTAAATTAAAATTCTCCTCAAAATTATTATTGATGAAAAAAATTATTAAATACTCAGCCCAAAAGCTAATATATAAATTAATCAACATTACCAACAATAGGAGAAAAAATATTTATTGAAATATTATTTAAATAAAATTTTTCTATTTTGGATTATTTTTAATTGATTTTATATAACATAATATATTCTTTGATGATTCTTGATAAGTAGATTATAAATATTTACAAATTTAAAAATTAAATTTAATAGGATAAATATAAAACTTTTAAATAAAAGAAATATGCTGGATTTTTTAAAACTTATATTTAGAATACCGTTTTTTAGCATTATAATTATAGTCTGCAATTTACTGAATAAGATATGTTATCGATGATGAGGACTAAGTATTTAATCTCTCTGTAGAGTTTTCCAGTTAGTTTTTTTTATAAAAGATAAAGTAAATTTGTTGTAGTTAAAGTTCATATATTTTTATTTTTAAAATTCATTTAAAATTTAAATAATAATTTGAATTTTATATATTTGTTAAGGGAATAAATAATTCAGTAATTAATTATTATGTTTATCACTGTTTTTTATTGATAATTACGTTTCCATATATTCAAAATATTTATTGACTAATTTAAGTATCAATTAATAATTAAATTTGTAAATAAAAATATAATTAAAATAAAACTTATTAATAATTAATTAAATTAAAGATGAGAGATATTCCTTCACTGTTACAAATAGTGAAGACTATGAACGAAGGAAATATTATTATAATTTTAAGGAAACTTCAACAATCTTTTGGATACAATTTATGTTTTTAAAAATAAGAAAATGAAATGGATAGGCTAGAGTCTAGCATTCAATTTATTATTTAGCTTTTGCAAGCACATACTACGCATTATCAGCTATGTCATTATAATTAAATGTGTATGAATGGAAAGACACACAATACGAAAATGAAGATATAATCGACTATAGTCTTGTAGAATAAATGATCCTTAAAATAGATACGCCTATTGAAGAAAAAATATAAATTCAAGTCTTAGATTTTTATCAAGCTCAAATTTCATTCACTTAAAGATGTCTATTTTAAAATAAATTAGGCTTAAGAGTAAATTAATTTATTATAAACTATTGCCTTTCTAATAAATTTAGAGATGATAATTTAATTGATAAACCAGTTACAACGGACTCTTAAATTTGAAGACTTCTATAAAAATGATAATATGAATTTACTCTGATATAGATATTCTAAATTATTCTTTGGTGAGAATTAACTAACTTGTATAATTGGTTTTAAAATCTAAGCTTTTCTTCTAAATATAATCAAATTAACAATGATCAGAAAAAAAATTGAATGAGTAGTTCGGAGGAATTGGAGTTTCTTTATAAAAATTAGTGCTAACGTATCTAATAAACTACAGTCAATACTTTAAATATTACATTATCTATTTGATTTTGTTTTTATTAACTTTAAACACCACTTATTAGGCAAGTGGATAATATTAAGATTAGATGAATAATAGTGCAAGTAAATATTTGTTGAGAAAATCCACAAGTATAAAATTTAACATCCATATAATAGATATGATTTACTTAACTTGAATAAATATCTATCTTAAGACTCTTAAGTGGTTGATATGCATATATAAACTCCTCAAAGATCGTCATCATATACCTGATAATTTATTGCATAATCAAATAGGTATAAATTAAATTAAAATGTATTTTTATCAATGCTTCTTTGTGAAACAGACTTTCACTTAGTTGTTGTAAGAGAAACAGATTTTAACAAATAGTGAATTATAAGCACTGAAAATATCAAATCTTGATTTTGAGAAGTACTATTAATAAGTTAAAAATTAAATTAATATTATTATTTAATTTTCTATCTCAAAAATGCAGATAATATTAGACATTTTAAATATATAAGCTCATAGATAATATATTTATTAATTATCTATATAATTGAATTGCTTACTATAATAAAATATCATAGAGCAGATGTAAATAAAAGAAGCTAAAATTAGAGAATTGTAATAGTTGCCGATATTCAAATTTCAAATATCTAAATCTATAAATTTATAGCTAGAGCCAAAAACTGTTTATATCAACGCTATTAACAAAATGCTTAGTATTGATTTATAAAATAATCATATTCAAATCATACAACAATAGAAACATTTTTACCAATCTCCAATTTTCGTTTAATTCTCAACGAAAACAAAAAGTGAAAGTTCATATAGTTAATTCAAATTTTAAGTGAAGGTATTTATCTAGAAATATAGATAACTTTTTATGAATTTGATACATCTTTCGCGTAATACCAAAGTAATAATTTTTAGTTAGAAACTTATCATTTAAAAATTGTTAAATAATTAATTTTAATAACTCTTGATATACATCATATATTTTCATTATAGGATGAATATTAATGCATGATAGAGGATAAACAAAACTTAATTAATATAGAGTTCTTGGAAGAAAAAAAAGTGATAGTTTTAAGACAAAATGAATTAAATTTAATGAGGGTGTCAGCTCCTACCAGATTAGCGTGAAGATCATGAAGAGCAACACACCTTACTCACTTTTAGTTTCTGCGCTTTGAGCAGTTGCCTGTTGAGGGTGAGTAGACTCCTTCTGAATGTTATAGTCAGAAAAGGTTCTGCTTGCAAGTTATTATGTTCTCGATCTCACTCAAAGTGCGCAAATGGAAGCATACTTTTGCAACTCTTTGAGCTTGCAGCGAAGACTAGTCTCTGTTGATCAGAATGGATACTTTACTTGTCCTGGAATCCTGCCTAGTAGGCTTTTACCTTCAAGTTTTAGAAGTTGAGCTTGTTGTAGATGTTGATATAGTTGTAGTTGTAGACACTTAAATATCGAGTTAATTAAATTTAAACCTTATTATATTTTGAATAAAAAAGGATAATTCAGAATGCATTTCTAAGTTATACTAATCGATGATCACGCATTCATATTCATCCTACAATGAAATGGAGCTTACTAACTGATATGGTATTTGATATTCCTCCAGGATTGATATTAGCAATTGTTACTTATGATTTACCTTCAGAAGGCTTTAATAGTGTGCATCTATAAGGAGGAAAACTAGATTTCATTTAATACATAAGGTTAGATTGATGGAAAAAATGGGGGGGAAATTATTTTTTTTTTAAAATTATGTTAATATCTTATATTATTTTCCTACTTTTCTCTGTTGATTTTTGATCTTCCAGTTTTCCATTCGCATTATTTAAATTAAGGAAAAAATAGGTTAAAATTTTCTAACTCAACATTTTTAGAAAATGAGAAGAGGAAGAATTTAAATTGGAAGAAGTCAATATAAAATGCAAAATCCTTTTTATTTTATTTACAAAAAGAAGATTTTACAATTAAATTCTTAGAATTAGCTGGATATAATTTCTGCTGGCAACTAATTTTCAGCCTCTTCCTGAGGTTCCTAATTAGTCTTCTGCTTTGAATGAAGCTTAAGTCAAATATTCTCATCAAGGCGCTATGAATCACTCTGATGCAAGGAGAACTCCTCTGTACAAACCTATCTCCTGAATTCCTTAATTTGTTCTCACTTGAAGGGTTGAGAAGAAGTAAGTAAAAAGATTCAACTATAAATTACTAGGCTAACTCACTACTTGTGATTTTATCCATTTATATATTTTTCGCCCATCGCAGTTGTCATTGACACATCAACTGCACATCATGTGTTCTATCTCTTCTTCTTAAAGCCTGCCGCAATCTTTCGTAATTAATATAAAAAACATTATCTCGCTTTATATCTTTATTTAGCATGAAAAAATATAAGAAATATTATACCAAAATTATTGCTTTAGCAAAAGTTTTATATTCCTAATGAAGATTAATTCAAATGATTTATTATAGTAAATAAGTTTTTAATGATATCACATTACTAATTTATATTATTGATGAGTCAAGTGATTTAATTATTTAAGAAATCTCTAAAGGGGCAAATTCCTTGCTCAAAAGTGCATTGCCAAATTAAAAATATTATACATAATTAAATTACTTAAGAATAAAATAATCTTAGTTTTATTAATATTTAATATCTATAAATCTCAAAATAATTATTTTTTTAATTATAAAAAATTGATTTTGCATAGTTTAATTTTAATTAAAATATCGCAATTTAATAGATAAAAAATCTTAGGGGAAACGGAAGTGCAAGAAAATTCTATTTAGTAAATACTCTGGCAACATGAATAAGCTGTATTTTGCTGATGATACACATAATGACTTTCTACCTCTTGTAGTGGATATATAATTTAAATGGTTGTGTCTCAGAGAATAGAATTCTACATATTTTATTTACTGTAATTTCAAGCTGGCCTTCTAAATAGCAGTTTCTTAAAAGTCCTAAATGTTATTTATTTTTATTTTTATTTATTTGCAACAATTTGAACAAATATGAACATTTTAAATCCTGAAAATGTCTAATATTTCTATAAAAACCTGTAAAATAAATTAAAATAGAATTTTTAATGAATAGATACTTTTAGAAGCTAGCTTCCCTTAAATAATAAATTCATAAGCCATGAATTAATAAAATGGAAAGTTAGTAAATTATGAATTTTTCGTTAAAAGTGATAGATCAGTTTTAAAGTGCAATTTTAATGCTTTAAATATTATCTGGTTATAATCAAAAATTTAGCTATACTATTTTTTATTTCTCACGAAGGATATCAAATTAATATTGATTTAGATCTTTTAAAAGTGATCAAAATATATATTTATTTACATACTTTCGAATATTAAACTTTGTAATTTTAAGAAAGATTTTGGCAATAAATATAAATTTGCAAACTTAATTAACTCAAATTTATTTGAGAAAACCGTTACAAATATTACTAGATTTGTATAAAACTATTGCTATATTTGAAATGAATGATTTAAATTATGAAGAGGGTAAGTTTAGACTAATCTATAAAGGAACTAAAGATGGCTTCTCAAAAAAGTAATTTAGAACTAAAGTAAATGATTAAGGGGCGTTTGTAGCATTTATTACTACCAGTAAATCTAATGTTTTTGGTGCCTTCACTTCTAGAGGTTATAAATCTTCTGATATATAAAAAATATTTTTTTTTAAAAAAATGATAAATTTTAAAATAGAAAAGCTTCTAGAATATATTTATTTAAAAAATATTGCAAACAATAAGAATTATTTTTTAAAAACTTCTTATTTGTTAATTAATTTTGACTAATTTGTTTTATCATTTTTATCATTATCTTTTTAAATAAAAACTTTATATTAAATATAATTTTAATCTGATAAAGATTAGGGGATGTATAAAGATAGCGGCGCTTTTATATTCCAATTAAGCAAGAGAACTATCCACAAACAATACAGAGATTAACAATATGCGCTAAGGTATTGGGATAAAGAACTACTTAAAGTCATTTATTGTATACAAATTAAATTATGATAATATATCTTTTCTAATAAATCGACTTATATTAATTATTGTTTTAACGTTTTAATTTTATCAAAGATTATATAATAAATTTAAACTATATGTATAAAATTATTTTGAATTTCTATATAATTTTGTGTTGAAAATCTCTTGTGAAAAAAATGGAAGTCTCCTACTTTTAAATGACTGATACTCTAATAGGTTGGTTTGATTAAAAATGTTCCATAAACACCTATAAATGTATTTTAATTAATGTACTACAAATTCTGATTGAATATTTTGTCTTTATGTTTGGGTCTAGTTTTGATATTTGTATTAAAGCAGAAGCTAACGAATAAAACAATAATTAAGCTTGTATAGGTGGAACTTATGAGCTCCCAAAAGGCATTAATCTTTAAAGTAAAGAAGCAAAGACATATTTGGCAGGAGCTAAATGTTTTAAAGTACAAGAAATTGAAATTTACAAATACTATTGATCAGTTTATAATAATATATTTTAAAGCGTATTTGCCAAGATAGACATTCAATTCAATTTAAAATTTATAGATAATCCCATAATTTCAGCTTAAACATTGACTAAGATAATTCTCAAATCAGTGATCAATTATATTCTCAATTTTAATTTAAAATAAATGGAGCTTCATTCATGTAAGCGACTCTTTTTTAATTCTCGAATAAAAATTATTCAATATTTTGATCCTGAGCTTCGATATGTAACAAAAGCTTATCCTTTTACGTTGAAAAATAAATTCAACATCATTTAGTATAATTTATCAAATATAAAATTACGGCTAAATAAATGTAGAGATTGTTTCCATATTCTTGTTTAAGAAATTACGAGAAGAATCAAAAGGATGTATTCTCTAAAAATGCAAGCTTGCTATTCTTAGAAAAAATCTTTCAACATTGTCGAGCTATTAACAACTTGAAATATAAAAAAGTTTTGTCTAGATAATGCATTGATAAATTACTATAAAATGCTTTCAAAAATATTAAACTAGGTTTATCTCTGCTTTTCTAATTTAAAAATGTGTAAATTTTAGAATGAGTAAAAGTTAATTTTAACAATGAGTTAATTTTTTGTTGTTGCAAATAATAAGTAATTTAATGAAGGCATATTATACATTAAAATAGGGTTAAGTTTAAATAAATATCATTTTCTTTTTACACTTCCAGATTCAATAAGGCATTCTATATTTTATAAAATTCACCAAATGAAAAGACACCTTTAGAAAGCTCTTATTTCAGAATATTACTCTATAATAAATTTAATAAAGTTGAAAATTTAATTAAAATAGATGGAAATATTTAAAATAATTAATGAGTTGCAATATAGAGTAAGTGGATACCTTGATTTTTTTATGATTTAATATTTTTTATAGCATAAAAGGTTATTTATTGTTTTAATAGTTTCCTAGTTTTCTCAACTTGTTGTTATATTTTAGCTCTCATCTATATCAATATTTTTTCTTCCATCAAGCTGATGTTGCATAAAAATCTAAGGTAGGCTCTTTAAATATGTTTGAAAGATAAAATATTCTTAGAACTCAATACTTATTCTAACAACACAATAATTATTAATATTTTAGATTATTATACAGTTAATCTCTTTAATCCAAATTAATTATAAGTTGATTTGGATAACCAATTTATCTTCCGCTATTAATTTAAACTTTTATTTACTTTATTTCTTTACCAGGTGCTAAAAAAGTTGTAGAATTAATCTTCAGTAAATAGCAAAAGTATTTAATAGTTTAAGATTTGGATTTAAGCATAAGGTGGAAGTCGTAGTCCTCCAAAGCTGCTCCTTACATCTGATTGCTCTACAGTACTCTGACAAGAGCTCGTTAAACAGACTAAGACTTAGGGAGAAAAGTTTAAAAGAAGCCACATCTTATTTATATATAGCATACGAATTAGCCTTGGTCAGAAAAGGAAGGAAGAACCTGACCCTCAGAACTTTAGCAAGGGGAGACCTCGCTGAATGATCATTTAATTGATCATATCTTAGAAAGCTCTTTAGATTTAAACAGTAAACAGAAGCTTATTTGTCTTAAGCTATCATTAGGAGTTTTTCATTAAGCTGCCTTTAGTGCACATATGCAAATATTTTTAAATTAAGACATTTTACAAAAAATACATTTAAAAATTAATAAATTTAAATGTAAATGGAATTATTAAATTATAATCTAGGTCCCGTGACGTGGCATCAAATTATGCTTTGCTGATATAGCGAGATTAGCCACCCATCACTCAATATCTCTTTCATGTTGCGTTTATCCCTCTGGAGGCGATCTAAGATAATAAATCCGTCGCTAATTGTACTGAATATGTAATAGAGGAGTGCTTGGATTATGGTGAGCCACAAAGCCGTGCGAGAACTGTACTCCGTTTCAAGTCGTGACTAAGTCTCTCAAGATTAGCACTCCTCTCTCTCTGATTTAATGTTCTT
>JAJKFJ010006759.1:0-17297 GCA_027382625.1 Tetmemena sp. SeJ-2015
TTTCGTTGCTAGTTGATATTTGTGTATCCATGCTAGTTTTATCCCATGGGGCTTCTCCGAGATCCCATTTTAATCCTCTCGTTTTAATACGAGTCTCTCTACTAGGCACTATTCCACAAGTGTGTACTGACTCATTTAAAAAAATATTATTAAAATATGTAGTATTACTCAAAGTAACTAGAGTAAGTCACAGTAGTTCTACCCTGAGGAACTTAAAACGCAATAGACTCCTCCCCTAAGAAGAAAAGTCTCTTTCTGGGAGAGAAGGGCTATCGATGCAACTCCATCATATTTCTTAGTGTGTGATCCAGTCTTCCTCCAAATGAGCCAAGAGTCAAAATATTTATCTGAGTTTCTTTAGAGTCTACACTTCCATCATCTTATTCTTCAATTAATTTCTGTACTGCTTTTAGAGACTTCTCTAAATCTGTGGTATCCTGATCATGAGATAAATCTCTCACCTCAGTTCCAAGCTCAGAGTAAAAGTCTTTCACATCTGGTCTTATTGAATCTAGATCCCCCACAATCAACTTAGGCAGATATTGCTTGAACAAAAGGCCTTTTTATTCCTTGCTTTCTTTTTCTGTAAGAATTTTGTGCGTGATAGTATCGTAGAGTCTGTTTGCACCACCGTCAGCGCAAATTATCACTGGATCTCCAGTCATTGCAAAGCAAGTGGAGAGCAACTTGTAGCTTACAGGCTGATTCAAAATTATCAAGTAAGTTTTGAAAGTCAATCCATCTTTAATTGAATCTGTGAAAGTTGATTAACTTTAATGAGTTTAGTTTACTTGATTATCTGAAACTGTCTAGGATGCTATTGTCTAAGTGAAGGCTTTCTTCCTTTAATTGACTCACCATGTTATCAATAATTTTTTTATCAAATAGAAATTTTCAACAATGCTCTCTTCATGAAATATAAGAATAATTAAGATGATTTTTAATATGATTTAATGTTTTTACAAGTTTGCCTATCTCCTTACATTCATTCATGTTTATAAATGTTTTTTTTCTTCAAGTTTCTACTTTTATTTGTAGAAAATAAGTTAATCTATGTATTTAAATATTTAGTTAAATTTGTTTTAATTCATTGGTGTTTATGACTATGAAATGAGTATATTTTTATTTTTCAAACTTAAGATGATGATTTCACAATAGAATCTAATAAATATTAAAAATTACTAAATATATCATACAATTTTATTTTAGATTCAAGTTCAACAGAAGAAAGAGAATATTTATTCTTCTTCTTCAGTAAAAAATTTCTTTGTTAAATTAGCTGATAAAAACAAGATCTTAGTCTGATTGTATGAGAATACTATCACTCACTCTCTAATTGCTAGTGGATATTTACTTCTTCAGCGAAGTATTATAGTCTTTTAAATCCCATTTCAAACCCTAAGTTGACACTATACTTTCCTCTCCTGGTATAATTCCTACTCCTCCATTAGATTTTTCAAATCTGTTGCTACAGATTATTTCAGGTTTGCCTGCTGGAACTTTAAACGCCATAGACTCTTCCCCTAACATGTAAACAGAGTTAATAAATTATTTGTAACTTCTATTTTTATAAAAGAGTGATCTTATTGATAAGGAAACCTGAGAAGCAAACTTAAATTTTAAATAGTGTGATCTAACCTCCCTCCAAAAGCGCCAAGATAAATTGAAGAAGAGTGCAATTTTGTTGATTAAGGATTCTCAACCAAATACTATCTCCTCATTTTTTAAATTTCATTTTCACACTTTTCAAGATCGGTTGTATCATTAAATTAAATATGGAGCAAATAATTCATGTATCTTAGTCATTTTACAAGCAAATGAATTTAGATCCTCTAGATTTGTAATTTAATTATTTATAGGCACTTCAAATTTATATTTTTATTGTAAAACGCCTAAGCATCATCTTTCAAAGAATCTAAATCTCCTATAATAGCTTATGGTATCTATCTTATAATTTATTCTCATATTTTATTTTAATCTTGATGGGCCTGTATTCTTTAGTTAACTCGCTCCATCTCCTATACTTTAATTTCTCATAATTTCAAATAGAAAATTGGCTCCTCCATCTGCACATACAACTATAGTTTCGAGCGATCGTAAATGAAGAAAGTAATTAAGCAGACTCAAATATATTGGCTGATTTAGTATGACTATGAAAATCAAAGGATTCCTAGAGTTTCCTAAAACTCCTTCACTATTTTATAGAAAAAATTTAATTTATTTTTAATGAAGATAGAATAAACTCTTCAATTAAATTAATAATTTCCTTTATGATTTGATTTGGTCTTGTCCAAAAATCTATTGTCTATAGTATAGAATGACCTAGCTGTCAAACGAATTATCTGATTTCTTCTTACAAAAATGCCTTAGTACATATTAATTTATAAAGGAAAAAAACTACAAGCTTAGCAAGATTCAATCACTTAATTTGCAATAATTTAGAGTGAGATTACTTGGAATCTTAAAATTAGCTTGATGACATTTCTTTACTCTTTATCAAAATTGGTTTGCCATCATAAGGAGAATATTGGAAATTAAAATGACTTTCTAAATGGAATTTTTTTAATAATAGGAGATGGATATGCACTAACTTATATTACTTAGCTTATACAATAGCTATGATTCTTACTTATAACTATAAATAAATTTACAACTCTTTGCTATATCCATTACCACAAACAAAATAAACGAAAACGCTTTAAATAGAATTAAAAAATCCATGCAGATATTAAAATATTCACAATTATGACATTATTTAAATACAATATATTTACTTTGATTAATCTATTAAAAGATATTTAATGTCCTTTATTTAATTTAATAAAAATAAATAAATTCAATGAGATGAGATGATATGATATGATATGAAAGAAAAATATAAATCGAGTTCCTATTTTAAACTAATAAATATTTTAGCTTATGAATGTTCACATTTACCCTGGCATTTAGAAAGGATAATTATGTGGATAAACTAAAATAAGAAACAAAGAGATATTTCTATTACTTATTCTTAAGTTTATTAAGAGTTCATTGCGTTATCTTGCTCCATAGGATAGTTTTATACCTCTGGGCCTCCAGGTCCATACATATTTGGCTCCATTTATGTATAATCTAAGTTATTAACTGGCGCATAAGCGTTAGGATCCATACTGATTATTGGGTTATTCTCCAGATAAAAATAATATTTATATCTTTAGGTTATTTATATTATCCTGATGAGGCGCAGACTGGTGCGATTGCGTAGAATCTTGCATATTAGAGAAGTCAAACATTTGATTAGGCATAAGCGCTGGCACTTGCGATCCGTCTAGTGGAGTTATTTAGCTGAAGTCGTCTAGTTTATATTTCCCATCTCCAGCTAGCATCATGCCAGGGTAAACCTCAGGTTAGTAATTGATTTAGTTTTGCTTTGTGGCCAATGACTGCCTGCTCAGAGCTCCAGATTTGTATTTGTACTTATTTATACGATCTTCTGCTGTTTCTACTCTCTGGAACTTCTGAACTTTTGAGGTTCCAGCACTTGCTGCCAACTTCTTTCTTCTCTGCAATCTGCGAACATAGCAGAAGCAAATAACATTAAGATTTCGTACTAACTCGATATGTAGAGTAGGTTTTAAATGAAAAGGCAAGCCAAACCAACCACAGAAGATCCTACTATAATGAGGATTAAAGCCCATTGAGGGAGTAGTCCTTTTTTGCCATAAGAGAAAGAGGCATATCCGTAGGTAGATGTGCACTTAATGAAGAGATAGGCTTTTCCAGGAGTTGTGATGTTATACCAGTAGTCGCCCACTTCAAATTCCTCATCGCTTTTTAATAACCTGCTCACGAAAGTGAAGTTCCCACTTATTGAGTAGGGGTGCTATTTAAATCCATCAGCTATAGTAACTTAAACATTCGTTGTCTTCGAGAACCAAACAAAATATAATGAGAAAATAGATACGCAAGCAAAAATTAGGCAAACTTTAAGATCATCGTCAACTTTATTGTAGGAAATTTCAAACACGCAGACATCTCCCTAACTCATTAGAGAGGTGTCAATAGTCTTCTCCTCTTCTGAAATAGTAAGCTGAGCTGTGTCTGACCCACATTTCTGAGTGAAAAACGGGCATGGGAAAAATGACAGAAACTCATATCTGTAGTAGGTATAAAACTGATCATAAAGATTTTAAAATAAGCGAGAGTTTTAGCTTCTGATCTGAGCAGTAGTAGGGAGTAGTAGGATTTAATGCCTTAGTTACAGTAGAATCGTCGCAAATGCCAGCTGAATCGTAGACAAACATACCTTTAGACTTAGGTTAGCAGTAATCAAAGTTATTATCCATGCATACTACGCATGTGTAAGAATCTTATGATACAGGAGTAGTAGTTGCCAAGTTCCTTGTTGAAGTAAATTTTCAATTTTATAATTTATAATATAGGGAAATCATCTTTGTTTACTGTGAAGCTATTTTTAGCTCATATCTTAAATTTTAAATTATTCTTTCAAGAGATGCTGTTGCCAAACCTCATCTTAACTTAGCTATTCATCCACATTGAATGACCACCCATTTTAAATGGCCGACTTTTTGGTGATAATCTCTTCAGCATGAAAATTCTCCTATTTTGTATTCATATTTGCTTTTTCATTTGCTTTCTATGCTTTCAATTACTCGCTTTCATCATAGGAATAGTCTGAACTGGTTTATAGTTCAGTATCATTTGAGGGAACTTCAAATATCTCAAATAAACAAATTAAATTGTTAAAATATTCTGCCATTTTCAATCCTATGAAAACGCACTCCTTCTCTTGGGCTCCGAGTTTATTCCTTTGCAGAGCATAATGATAATTGTAGAGTAAGTCCTAAGATTAATAATGCAGACTTTATGAGTTTCTTATCTAAAATAAAATTTCTATAAATTACAAATTCTCATAAAATAATCTAGTTTTGCATAGTGTAAATGTTATTAAAGCCTTTCATAACCTATTTTTTGAGTTCTCGGACGACTTATTACAAATTTATGGCATTATGTATTTGGAGTTGGGTTTTATGCTTCACTTAAGTAATTCTCTGTATTGGCTTTCATTATTCCAAAACTAGAAGCTAATAAATTCTAAATTAAGAAATACAATGATGAGCAATATAAATGTGAATTTTATTGAATTTTGCAAATTAATATTGCCTTAATGAAGAAGGATTATAAATAAAGTTATTCTAATTGCATTCGAGACTGTGAATGAATATTTACTTTTTTACTCATAAATCACTTAGAATAGAAAAGCTTGATATAAAATAATTATTTTTTAAGAATGAATTTTGTAGACGACCCCAGCAATCCAAATAATACAGAGGACATCTTAGCGACAGTATATCTCGAGATCAGTCTCTCTGGCACTTTGTAAGGCAGGGTTGAGATTCAGTTATTTGGAGATACCCCTTTGACTTCTGAAAATTTTAGAGCACTTTGCACAGGTGAGAAAGGGTACTGCTAGCATTATCAGCCTCCGGTATAAAACACTGCAAATGATTCTCAACTCCCTGATGGTTAAATCGTTAGCGAGTTATCGGCGAATTCATCAAATATGCAAGGCAAAGAAGAGAAACCAAAGAAGCTCTTGTCTTATAAAGATACACTTTTTCATAGAATAATACCGGGCTTCATGCTTTAAGGAGGAGACATTCACAGAAATAATGGTCTGGGTGGAGAATCTATCTATGGACTGAAATTCCCAGATGAGAATTTTAATCATTCTCATGATAGAGCAGGCATTATATCAATGTCAAAACCTCCTAGCATGAACAGCAATGATGGTACTTAGCCCACTATGAAGAATTTCAATAACTCTCAATTCTTTATTACTCTAGATGCTTATCCACATCTTGACGGGCATCATGTTGCATTTGGAAAAGTCATCAATGGAATGGAGATCCTATACAATGTGAGTAAGGTAGGTTCTTAGAGCGGAGTATGTAGATAGCAAGTTTACATAAGCGACTGTGGTGAAATAATGAGTGACTACTGATCTATAAACTTCATAATTACTTAATCATTTAAAATAATTTTCAGTTTGATTTAAGGTTTTAAAGAATTGAAATTAAAGGAACTTGAATGACTTCTTTCTTGATACAAAATGTTGCTCTTGCTGATTTTGATCAATACTCATCGTCATAGGATTGATCCAAATGTCTCTCCATGATTGCTCCTCTTCCAGGTCCGCCAGACATAGGGTCACTTAAATGAATGTTGGCCGCATGTTCAGCTTCAGCATTCATAGAATCACTATCTGTGTAAATAGCCAGCAGTATTCTCTGCTTCATGATTTCCTTGGTGCTGTAGTCTGGCAATTCCAAGTTGAAAAAGCAAGTAATAACATATATGCATGATGCATACATACATTCTCTCTTTAAATTCTACTCTAATTAAAAAGTATCTGCTTTTGGTAGAGCTCCATCTCCATGTGTATTCTTGATAGATGGCTTGATCATGAATCTGACTTAGCGACGGTCAAACTCTTCATCATTTGCAGGGAGCCTTTGTTAGCCCCAACAGAACTTAATAAACTTCTACTTATCTTCCTCAGTAAATTCTCTAAGGACTTCCCAGAACCACTTGATGCGGCGACTCTCCTCTGTAAGTATAGTTGTTTTCTTATCTCCTCCATACTTGGTATGTCTCTTCAAAAGATCAACATCCCTTTTAATAATCCCAAAAATTAATTCAGACTATACATTTCCATAGTCTGAAGATTAGTTTTAGATATTCACTAATGCTGATGATGAAATTGTATAGGTAAGAATAGGAATTTAATTCAACCAAATGATTCCTGAATCAGAACACCTTGAAATTTAATTATAAGACATTTGGTTAAATAAATTTGCGATAATAAAACGTAGATGGTGAGAGTGAAAGTTTAATAATTTAACCAAGTGCTTTATAAAACATTATTATAAAATATGGATATTCTAGGCCTACTAAACACTCTCACTCTTCCGCAACATTATTCTAATTTAAGTACTCCACTTTACAGTAACTCCTCTCTTTCTCTTTACAATGACAACTATTCCAGTAAAGTTACTATCAGCCTCTTAGAAAACAAAAGCTCTCCTTATTCATAGCTAGGAATGCTTAAATACAGCTTAAATGCTCATGACGATACTGTAATCTAAGAAAATTTAAAAGGCTAGAGAGAGAATAATTTAGATATAATTAAATACGGCAATCTATCTTTTAATTAATACAATCACAGCAGATTGAAATAAAATGACCTCATGATGAGTAGGGATAGCTCTCTAAATTATTCTAGAAAATTTGATTCCTCAAAATATTCAAATGGCTAAGGTTCTCAAGGTATGTCTATTCCTACAGATGAACTTTAGAAATCTGAACAGGAAATTTCTCTTCTTCCAATTAACTAAGATCCAACTACGCAATTAGCTTTTCAAGATTTTAAATATCAGGATCTACATTTTTAGCAGTAATAACTTACAAATACAAAAGGAAGTTTATTCGATTTTAATTTAGAAGATATAGAATCATTTCCATCTATCACAGCAAATAATGAAGAAGAATCTATTGAGTTCCCTACATAAGATTCATATTCGAGTCAATAATCTGGGGATGGCCACGAGGATAGACATTCAGTTAAAATATTCTTCTCGTGGGTCAGAAAGATATTCATCATGTTCAAATGCCTCCTCATTTTATTCAAGAATACTCAAGCTGTCTTTAGATATAAGTAAACTTACCAAACTTGGAACTAGTTTGAGATCTTTCTGTTTCTTACTACCAATCATAAGCTTATTAAAAAATACTTTGATAACTTCATTTAAGTAAATATAAATGTCGCTACAATCGCACTGATTGTTTTCGAGTTTATAGTTCATAACTTGAATGCACTTTTCTTCATTTTTCTTTTGAATACAATGATGAAAATAGGTGCTAGCTATTATCTCTAAATCAAAGCCTTGAATGCTCTTTATACGCGGAGATTTAAAAAGCAGTAAGTAGTAAACTGGAATTTTTAACAAACTTTAAATAACCTATTTAACTAATCAGTGACTAGTTAAACTTTAAACTCTTCTATAGTTTAAAAATAAGTTTGGTAATAAGGCTCTTCTGCCTGTTTCTAATATTTTCAACTGCCCTCTTCCCTACTCAAGGCCTTCGTTGCTCCCCTCAGATCTATCGTAAGTATTTTTGTCATCCTATTTTCTCTCAATTTATGCTAAACTAAATCTCGATATAGCAATGCAGCTTGTATTGCTTTTGGGTCTCGACTTTGTGATGAGCGTAATAGACATAATCTTGGGAATCCTGCTGCCTTCCACCTTACAAACTTATGGGTAGGGGTTTAGTGAATAAGAACAGTTCCTATCCAATTTATAGGGAGAAGCACACAGGACTCCAGTCTAGGATGAACTTTTGAGGGAAATCGACAGACAAGATAACTGTGAGCGATATATAGTCAAGCATATGATTCTTCATCAGCAGTAAATGTTAATTAAATTTAAATATAATGCTTATTATAATTATTATCAATAATTAAAATGAAAGAAGAGGGAGAATAAGATGCAAAGATAAATAAGAATCAAGAACGAATCAATTAGATTTTAAGCGATTATCAAGCTGAGGACACAGCTTAATTAATTCAAAGCAGCAAGAATGAGAAATTGACATAGACTTAGAGTAGTGAAATTCGTCTAGTAAATGATTAAGCCACCTCGAGAATAACTAAAAATACAAGTTTAAAGCGAATGATGACATTATAGAAACCTCCAGCTTAACAGTATTAGGACCATGACGAGATTCAATCTGAGAGGCAATACTTTAAAGGCCTAGACTCTGACTCTGTCCCAATAGATGATAATGAACAATAGAGTGAAGTTAAATCGCAGAACTATACAGATAAAGTTCACAAAGCTAGAACTAGAGGTTTAACTTAGCAGAGTCCAAAGAGGCAGAGGAAAAATCATTTTAAATGCTGGTTATTTTAACATAATATCTTATAATCAGTTTTTGAAAAATGGAAGAAATCAAACTGTAAAGCAAAAAAGAGTGCTAACTATGGAATAAGAGGATGAAAGCGTAGAAGAATTTAAAGTCATGAATCATTAGCAGAGATACTTCAAAAAATCTAAAGTATTTGCTTCTGCAAAAATAGAGAGCTCAATCAATAGTTAAGTTGAATAATTTGATTAATTATCTCTTTAAAAATAGTGACACAAATTAAGAAATCTAAGAACAGGAAGAAGATTTAGATAGCACTTAAAATTCATCGAGATAAAAAAGTAATGAAGAGGAGTAGGAGGATCCAAAAGAACTAAGCATGAAAAGAGCATTAGGCTTTTGGAGGTATGTGAGAACACAAACTTTGATGAATCGTATTTTGATCATTAAAATTTGTCCTTGATGTTCACAATAGTGAATCTGCTTTGGAGTATTTACGGGATAGTGATGGGTGGAGTTATAGGACTCTTTATCTTAGAGATATAAGTTGTAAAGGAAACGGCAAAGCTAACATGCGTTTCTGGAGTTTCTGGGAATTTAAGTGTCTGGAAAGCAGACCATATAATTTCTGAAATGTTCATAACCCTCCACGTTGTACTATCACTTAATTTCAAAATCACTCTCTCTCTTTTTTAAAAATCGAAATTCTCATTTGGCAATATCTATGATGTATGCTACTCTCTTCTACATAGTGTTCTTCTATATTCCTTATCGTCATAATCGCATCAAGAAAACTACCAAAGAAATTGAGGCAGAGAGAAGAGCTTAAATTAATTTAGGAAATTCTATTATAATAACTCTTAGGAGTAAGTTTACTTTAGGAAGCTAAGGAAAGACTATGAGAAGAGAGACTAAATAATATACAAAGAAATGAAAAAGAAATAAGAGGAAATTGCGGATAAAAGTAGAAATGCGTCTGCTAACACCAATCCAGCATCTAGCGTAGAAATTGACATCATGCTCTAAGAAGATATTGATTATGTTAAATGTATTCTTCATATTGACGATCATAGGATGGATAGAGCACCATTTAAATTAACTATTCATTCGATTTAATGATCCAAAATAATTATTTGTTAGTCAACTCTAAAATGAGGAGAAGCAAAGACTTCATCCATTATTTGACTTAATTGATATTTTTTTGTATAATTAAAGACTCCAAAGTTATCACAAATCAGTGTTGGGTGTGAGCATGATATATCCAGTGAAGCAATAAGAAGCAGAGGCCTAAAAACATATCCAAATCAAATTCGACTAAGAACAGAGCACTTTCCTCAGGCAAATAACAAAAGCATTTTATATATTTATGGACAAAAAAGCAAAACACAGAAATCCAAAGTAATCTTCAGAATAGTAACTACTATCAGCACAGTTAGATTACTGGAGCAGATAAGCTCTAGAATAGCAACAGTAATTTCCTATCCATCATGATCGAGGAAGATCAAGATGAAAAACTAAAAGAAGCCAAACGATGAAACAACAAATCATAGTAAAATTAACTTTCACTTTATTGCAAATTACCAAAGTTACTAGTTATTATAAAAGTTAGAGTTTAATTAGTGTCGAGTTATAGATCTAAAGTACTACTAGTAAAATGGTTTAGAAATTATGATAAATAAATATTATAAAATCTAAGTATGAGGTATTTTAAAATTCGATCAGATTCTTATAAGCTTGCGAAATCTCCTCTTCTTATTTAAATACAAAAATAGGAAGCTTAAGGCTACTAGGAAACTCAAAGAAGTTTTCATAAATATAATCATTTATTATATAAATATTATAAAGCAAATGCAGAAGATTCTCTCTTTTAAGCATTCTTGCAGCCTTATTTCTAGTGAGCTTAACCCTGTACTTATACAGATTCGGAAAACTAAGTACTAATGATTCTTCTCACTTAGATAGCCAAAAAATTGAAGTTTCAGAGTTCTAAAAGATTCTTCCTCTAGATTATTTAATTTCAACAGCATCTCTAGGAACAAATCCTAGCGATCCATTCCCTCCTCTAAAAGTCTAATTCTTTGCAGACCCTAACTTCAAAGGACTCAGCTAAAATGTAACTGTGCAACAATTTGTTGAGGACAAAACTGTACTTTCTCTTGGAAAAAATCCTCTAGACAAAAAGATATCTTCAATCAAGGTAGGTAAAGGAGTTAGAGTTAAGCTTTGCCGATAATTAGAATGCAAAATTTCAAAACCTGAGGATGCAGTTGAGTTGATAGAAATTTTAATCTTAAGCTTAATTTTAATGATTGGACCATACGAGTCTGGAAAATTAGGAGAGATAGACAATTGGATAAGAGAAGCAGAAGTATACTTTTATAATGAGTTAGAAGAGCCAAGAATTTAAGTTCTAGGGTAGGATAATTTTCATGCTATCACTGGTGCAACTTTTACAGAAAGTGATTAATGCTACGATCAGATGAATTTAATTAAGTAGATTTCTAGAGAGATTTATTTTTAATTTGCAAAGCAATTAAGTGTCTTTCCAAAAAGGTTAGGGCATCACATCAATCACAATCCCAAGTCAGCTGGAGGTGTAATTCTTCACACTTGATAAGTGCAGGGGGAAACCTTCACTTACTCTCTCAGGCTTTTAAATTATAAATGCTTTAATTAAATAATAGGCCCTCTAAACTATGACTTATAGAATCCAAGTTTAGACGATTCTCATTCAGCTTTTGATGACAAATTCAAAAGTTATCTTTTAAAATAATTATTCTTAAAGTTTATAAGTTTAAAGGTGATTAGAAAAGAGTAAAGTTCTCCAATTATGCTAATTTAATGGGTTGCACTATCAAGTCCTCGAAATAAACAACCTTTGAAACTTACTACAGGAATATAGTCACTAGATACTGAGGCTTTCGACACTACTCCACAGGAATCAGAGGACTTAACCTCCCAAGATAAGCTTTTGAGAAACACTAAGCATCAGCTATACTTTAAGAAAGCTGGTAATAGCCAGAATGGAGGAGATGACTTACCAGAAGCGCAAGATATTTTAGTGACAGGAGATTTAATAAAAACTTTTAGTTATTTAAAATTGAGAGGAATTTGTGAAGTTAGATTAATAGACCAGCTCAGATTTTTCAATTTATTTAGAGGGTATGTTGTAGCTTTAGGATGCCACTATTTCAGGTTTTTGTGACGATATTAAAGGTTTTAATCATCTTATCTTAAACAATTACTTAAAATTTAATAGAGGTTATTAAAGCTCACAAGCTTGGAATTTGAGGGTGCTTGGAATAAGTCTAGATCTTTCAGACTAGATTGTAGCAGAGGTGATCACAGATTTCGTGTAGTGCACATACCAAAAGAAGGCAAACATGCTCCATCTACAACCAGCTTGCCTTCCTGGAAAGTGTCACCCCAAAGATCTCACTTGCTAAAAGTGCATTTGATTAATCTCTGTATTATTATTATTCTTTCTAAAACAATCAGCATCTCTTATGAAATAAGTAATTTGAATTTCTCAGGATAAAACAATAGAATAAAAGTTGCGCCAAAGTTAAATTCTATAATCTTTATTTTACTAAAATGGACTACAAATACACCTAATCAAAACAAATATTTAAGATTATGTATATTACTTTCATTAAAAAATCTATGAAAAGAGATGGAGCTCATAATTCAAAGCAACAAAATAACCAACCAGCGGAAAGAAGTAACTCCCCGAGACTTGATATTGCTCTTGGCGGTTCCCATCAAGCTAATTACTAAATGGGAAGCTAGGTAAACTTTTCAAATTTTGAAGGACAGCACCAAAACCAGTTTGGTCCATCTCTAGATAATAAATATTGCTTATAAGTTTTATAGATGACGGTCAGTACAACCCAAGCTAAGGAAACCAACACATGAAGTATGGATAAGATATAAAGTTTTCTTAATGAATAATTATGATAAAACATTGATGAACCCTCTTATGTGCTGAGTTAAACAGGTTTCAATTAAACTGGGCACGGTTAGGGCTCTATGCCCTCCCAACCTCATAACTTTTCATTTCAGCCCCACTTTAACTCTCAGCAGCAGCAGCAGCAGCAGTAGCATCAGTATCCTTATTATCCCGCTCACATGGGATACACATAATCTTAACAGAATTAACAGCAGCAGTACGATGGATTTTATGGGCACAACATGCCGAGCTAGTCAAATGGACCTTCTCATGATTTCATTATGGAGAATGGAGGCTAATCTAAGTTTGGAGGCGAAGGAATGGCTCCTTATGGGAGCTATAACTACGGCATTAATTTTTAGTTGATTGGATTTTAGCTAATTGAAATTATTAATTCGTAGTATTAATCATCTCATCTAAATACTGGTAGAAATTAGCCATTTGCAAATAACTCAAGAACTTTTATAATATCATTGACGCCGTGATTTTCATTTTAAGAGAGAGGTTTGCTTAAATGCAGCCTTCTAATGAATAGATTCAGTATCCTAAAGGATTTAAATAGGTTTTGTTGGAAATAAATAAAAAGTGAAATTAAATTTATAAAAGGGGACAAAACACACAAAAATATAATTTAAAGTAATCATTTCTAATATACTAGAAATTTTTTGCTTCAATCATACTAAATTATCCAAATATATTTTAGAAGGAGGTGGAAATGTAAATCCTTTGTCTTCCTAACAGAATCAGAATATGCATTTTGAAACTATTAGTAACAGCAATATGAAAGGGAGTGCAATAATGAACACTCTCTCCTGGTGCAGTGAGGACGATGAAGATTATTCCATCAACGAAGATCTTCAAAAAAATCAAAAGATTGTAAGTCAGAAATATCATCTTAAGCTCTTATTGAATATACTTTTCTAACACCTCTATTTAGTATCAACAAGATATGCGACCTTTCAAGTACCAAATTCCAAAGGCAGAGGTGAATGACTTGCTTAGAGACACCATCTAAAATAACAACAATTACTCCTTGGATTCGATCTTAGATTCAGGTCCTAGTTATAATAACTCTGTCCCTAATAACTCCAAAAAGCGAAGAGCTCCTGAAAAATTGCAGCACACAAACTCAAGTGGAAACCTTTTAAACTTTTCAAATCAAGGATCCAACGTGCAGATAGGTTAAGAAAATATTGGGGCAACTTCGCTAGATCCAAATAAGAGGCAGAAGACAGTAGGATTTCAACAAAACACTGCTATATCAGGATAGAGGCAAGGTAGTTCAGGTAGGCAAGGCTATGAAGACTCTAATGCTTAGATGCATCAGCATAAAATTCTTCCTTTATTGAGCTTTAAATTTTTAGAATCATGAAACCTCAAATTACAACAATCATGTTTTCAGACCAAACACTCAGAATAACTACTATTACAATTTCAACAATAACTTTGGACACTATGGCTAGGAAAGCACTGGCTATGGATAAGCTCCGAATCAAAGAGCACTATAGAGATCTTCTACGACTCCACAGCAATATTACTAAGCAGATAATTGTGGCTTCTAGGCAAGCGGAAATTTGAACAATCAAGCTTAGAATCAAAAAATTGTTGGAGCATAGAGTCCTTAAGGGTAAATTGAAACCAAGAGCATTGAGATCCAAGTTACTATGATTGAATTTGAATTCAATGATCATAAGATATTTTATTAATTACTCCTGAGAAGCTTGGTCAAGATGATAATGAGGATTTTATCGACGGCAAAGGGGAAGGTAAGAAAAGAAGAAGAAAGCGAGTTAAGAAGGCAGAGGAGAAGAAAGATGATGTTCTTGAGAAAAATTTTGCTAGTCTGGGGGCTAATCCTTACTCATTCGGATATGGTGATTCTCAGAGGCAAGAATCATTAAAGATGTACGAGCAGTTTGCCGCTCATTACTATGCTTAGTAGTAATATCAAATGGCTGCTGCAACTGGGAGATATCGATTTAAAAATATTTTAAGACTATCTTAAAATATCCTTTTCAAGCTCCATATCATCCGATGGCTCCATACCCTGGATATCCTTACTTCGGAATGGCAAATTAAGCTATACCCCACCCTTCTGATTTGAAATAAGGATAGAGAGTTCCTCCTCCTTATTTTGGATATCCCAACTTCGCTTCACAAAGTTTAGGAGTGAAGTAAAGTGCTTTGAGTCACCCTGATTCAAACTAGGGAAGTTTAAGAGATAAAATGATGCGTGATGCCAATTCTGATGGGATAAATGAAAGCGATAAGTAATCCAAGGATGAGTATCAGGAAACTAAAAAACGAGAGGAGATCAGAGAGTTCTTCAGGAAGAGCTTCTATCCTTTTAAAAATGAGCAATTGAGAGAGCTCGTACACTAGATATTATATCTTAGTTTGAATATTTGCTTGCTTTTAATTATTTCTAAGATAGAAATGTACATTCAGATCATATACCAAACCCTATTGCTAAATGGAAAGTTATAAAGTGATTCCAGCTATTGTCTACTGTCTCAAAAGTAAATTCATGCAAATGAAAAGCTCAATCATCGTATCTACTCTCTCCTCTATGATTTCTCCAGCAAGAAAGAGTAAACTTAAAATGAAATATAGGGTAAGATATATTTATTAACTTTGAAACCTTTCACCAATTTACCTTAGTATGAAGTGCCTTATCTGCTGAACTCTAAGGAAGAGCCTTTGAAACTACACCCACAAGTCTCCTATTTCCAGTCTCCTTTGCTTGACATAGCTCCAGATATCATGCAGCAGATGCAAAAATCTAATGTGGATGCAAAGGGACAAATGAAGTTCTTGATTAAGTACTCTCCTCTTATCAATCAGTACTTACTCCCTTCAATATTATAAGGTCTTAAAGAATAAGGTATTTTTAATTTACCATTCAATTTACAACTTCCTACCAAAAGGATGCTGGTCCCATAGCAACTACCAAAATCATCCTTTTTTCAAGTAAGCTCAAATGCAAGATCAAATAATTTCGTATAACTCATTATAATTACTTTTAAAGAGGACAGCACTAATTTTCCCCTACAAAATGTATGTTCTTTATATGTTTTAGCTTGAACAAGTAAAAGTCTAAGGACTAAGGAGTGAACTCTACCACTCCTCTTGAATTTCAGATAGAGGGTCAGCCTATCCCCGCGCCTATTTAATGCTAACAAACCACAAACAGGCGAAGATTCTCATATGTAGATGACAACTTCTTGCTACTTGGTTTGAGGTAATTTGGATATAAAGACGTCAACAGTATTCAAGAGAATTGGCTCCTTAATAAATCTGCAAACGAAATCAAGCACCATCATTTTAATAAAAATACGTCTTTTTTATATTAAGCACAGATATAAAAATCTGACTTGTGCAAAAGCTCCTGACAACTTAATTAAGAGGTGGAAGCTATCTAGGAATATGCCACTCTCTGAAACAGAGGAGAAAAAGTTTGCTCAGGCTCTTAAATGGTTTGGATCGAATACTCATCGCTGGTCACTTATTAGCAAATGTTTTCTGCCAAATAGATCAGCTCATTTCTTAAGAATGTAAGTTGCTAATTTATTGAAATTCATGTCTTCTCCAAATCAATTAATTTCCATCTCGAATCAATTTGTAATTTGTTTGAATAGGGAATACCAAAATATCGTGAGTGACCAGAATAGAGCTGAGAAATTTGGAAGATTAATGCTGGAGGATGGTTAGGATAGTGAATTCGAAGACATAGACTTGGACGAGCTTTACGAGCAAGAAGCAGAGAGAAGAAATAGAAGTTTGAGTGACAGCAGTGCACTCTACGAGGAGGGAAGTTTAGAGAGTGGAAAAAGCAGTAGGTCTCGAAGGAGCAAGAATCGAGGACTAATTTAAGATTTAGAAGGCATTCCTTTATCGAAGTTACTCAAAGATGTTTAAATGTGATCATTTATACTTAGCTTATTCTTTAAGTTTAATTTGAGATAAGAAACAGTCGAAGGATCTGGAATAAGGATTGAAGGATAAGGGAATTCAGAGATTAATCAGTTAGCTGCTCTTAGAAAAATAAGACTATAACTTTATTAGCAGTGATTTAATAAATAAATATAACGTAGATGAAAGGAACAGGAATGTTCAAATGGAAGCAGATAATAAAATTTCTAAAAGCCAGAAGAGCTAGACAGAAGAAGAAATTTCAATCTACGATGACTGTGGAGACTTGAGCCAGGCAATTTAACCCAAAAACGCAAGTAAATCAGAACTCGAAGAATTTTTAAATTATCAAGCTCCATCAATTTAAGCATAACACTAAGCTGCCGCTATTGGAGATGAATATGATGATCTGCTGAGTGATGCTAATTATTTGGAGTTGAGTTACTAGAGAGAAATCTTGGAGCAAGAAGATGACAGCAATTAACTTCAATACGAAGATAGAACTAAT
>JAJKFJ010006763.1:0-17291 GCA_027382625.1 Tetmemena sp. SeJ-2015
TTCGCACTCGTGTTTTCGCACTCGTGTTTTCGATGAATAATATTGATTGATATATTAAAGATGATATTAATAAGAGACTTGTACTCACATAATTTTTGACATTTAATTCCAATATCATAATATCATAACCTTATTAATTATATAATTTTGCTGTCATCCAGAACATTTAATACTCAATATTAAGAAAATTCTCGCCTATCATACTTTAATTCAAGTTTTTCACTAATCTCTGTTGCATGTAGCAGCCTTACAAAAGCTGATCTAAATGAGAGAGCATCATCAAACACTGTTGCTGCTGCTATTGATCTTTAATCTGACTATGTAGCTTGCATACCAAGCCATATAATATTTAAAGCTTACTCTGTAGATTTTCCAAGTCTCCAAACTGAAAGATCCCAACTTGATCCTCTGTAGAAATCATCATCTTGGCTAAGAATTCATCGTTTAAGTTTTTAATATCCAAGTAATTCGCAGTCGGCTCATTAGCAGAATTTAGATTAGAAGAGCTGCACTAGTCAAAAAAGTGTTTGATAATCAAGAGATATATAAACTGGCTTTCTTGCAAGGGAGAATCAGTTAGAGATTTCTCTTTTTTGCTTTACTGCAGTTCATCTCCAATCATTTTGTTGCCGTTGCTATCTGTCTAAGTATGGTCAACGCTCATCTATTCATCCTAATCTTACTAAATGCTGTAAGAAGCGAAACTAGCTTCTAAGCAAGACTATATCTTCAAAGCAGTTTCTTGACTCTACTACATTAGGATTGCAATTGCCTTAGTTAGGTTATTCATCTTGGCATAGTATGAGGTCTTTTTTTCCTCATAAGTTGTAGGTCTATACATGATCTAATAGTAGTCTTTGTTGATGCTTTCAAAGTTTGAGGACTCAAAGAATAGGAAAGTATCGAAAGGTGCGTCCAAATGGTACTCGTACAACCAATAGAATAAAGACTTGCTTCAAATTAAAGAAAAAAGTGGAAACTTATTCTCTATTTAAAGCTGTTGATGAATTTCTCTTAAAGCAGGGACTAGAAATGCTCCTTCTTGTCTTCAGCCTAAAACATTATGAAATTGTAATTGAAAGTTGTTACCTGAAATATATGCACTAGGATTTTTAAATTCTCATAAAGAATTGACAAAAGCTAAGGAGATCTCTCCATAGTTATAGATTAAAGAGTAAGTATCAGCAAGGATTCGTACTATTCCATGTTTAGGCTAATACTTTACAAGCACTTGCTGATAATCTAGTTATAGGAGTATCTGACATTAATCACCTTATGGAAATTGAAAGGACATATGATGCTCAAGTCGAGTTGAAAATTAAGCGCACTGAGGTCTGGCGCAGTTTCCAATATCTTGTTTATCAAAGAGAAGACTGAAATACTCGAACTCTCAATCTCATCACTCTGCTTTAGGTTTTATTAGAGATTACTTAGAAGCTAACTTAACTATGAGAGTGCATCCTCTGAGGAAAGATATAAATCTAGGAGACTTAGGATAAGTTCAGTTACTAGGATCATAACCTCCTCTTCTACTTTTAAGAGACTCTCTATCAAAACACGATTGAACATTGAGAATAGCTGCTGACGCTTTGAGGGATCTGAGGATAGACCCTTAATTAAGAGAAAATAGTTATATCGTGAGGGCCAAGAATCAACTTCAACAGCTTTTAATGACGATTAAATTATGATGTATGGTGAATTTTCTAAGCTTTAAGCAGAGAAGGCAAATACTGTATTAATATGTTCAGCTCCTCTTAAAAGTCAGAATTTTTCGCTTCTTCGATCGAGTTATTGACTAATTTACTGTCAGATTATATAGCCATAGTAATTTTGACTGCCTCTTGAAGTAGGTTAATTCCCTCTTCTCTGGCAGGTGTTAGCATTTTTAGTTCCTCGAAATCATTGAAATGGTCTTTGAGCATAAACAGGAATAGATAGGGCATCATCATACACATCAGCTTGTCTCTACTTACACTATGCGAAGACACAATTTAGTAACTAGACAAATCCTACTCATTGAGGTGCTAGTTTTCTTAGTAGGAAACTAAGTGATAGGTGAAGGCGAATTTATGCTCGAAGCTTAATTTCAAGATCTGAGTGAGGAGAGAGGAAGCATACTATCTCATTTTCCAGTCATCACTCAATAGACTTTGGATGAATTTTAGAGCTAATCCAAGCTAGGGAGAGAGAACCACGAATTTGTGAGGCTCTCTTTGTTGAAGGCCTATATTCTGTTTTGTTTAAGCTTTTTATCGTTTAGAAATGATAGAATTTAGATCAATGATGTGCTGTTGTGTCTACCCTTTATAAGACGCAATTAATTCATTGAGCGAAAATTTCTCCTTCTCCTCTTGCTTCTTCGAGGCTTGGTTCCTCTTCCCTAATAGCTTATTATTGGCAACTATATTCAATGATATACTAATTTACTCATTTGGTACAATTTTATCATTTAAGGCAAAGTTAGTGCTGGTTCGTTCCTCTGCTTCTGCGATTTCATCGAAGAAGCTCTCATCTATAAGGCCACTCAACTTTGCCTTATCTGTTCTAAAAAAGGTAAATAAAAGCTGATCTCCAATTAAAAGCTGACCATTTTAGAGTTGAGTAACCTAAAGTTAGGGATTGAATTTAAAATAATAATTGCAATAATTGGATTACTAAGAGGCCTGAGAAATGTCTTTCATTCCCAATAAAGAACTCAAAATAAAAGAGAAGCAAGATAAGTTGCTCAAAGAGCAGCTAGAAAAAGAAAGAGAGCAGCAACTAATGCAGGAGATAGAGAAAACTGAAAAGGAAAGAATCAAGAAGAAGGGTAAGTAAGCAGAGATGAGTATAGTAGTTTCAAGATCTGGCTTGGAATTATCTTGAGATGACAGTTTTCTTTTCACTCACCTCTTTTGAAATATCTCCTCCTCGCATTTTAGCTTTTACTTTATACTTTTTGTTATAGGTTTGAAACTGCTGAAGACTAGTGGAGTCTTAGACGCCTATCAATGTAAGTATTCCTTCATACTTCAAGCGCTAACCACTTTCTTAGATTTACTGACTTCTCTGTGCAAGTACGGACTCCCCACAGGAGATCTCTATGAATTTTCAGCTTTGCAAGTGCTCCGCTACGAGAAGAAATTGTAACCACTCTTAGATATTTAGTTCAAACCACTTTTAGGAAAACCCAGAAGAAGAAGGAACTGGAGGAACGCATGAAGAAAAGAGAGGAATCCAAGAAGGAAGTGGCTGTTGTTTAATAGAAGCCTGGAGCACCAGCTGCAGGTCAACCTGCCAATCCTAATGCAAGAGAGGGCTCTTTAGTTAGAGATACCTCCCCTGATAAGAGACTGTAAGGCAAAGGCGCTAAGCTGCCACCTCCCCAGCCAGTAGAGGAGGAGCCACCCGCTGCAGCTAAAAAGAAGAAGAAGGGTGCAGCCCCAATCGAGGAGCCTCCTGAAGAACCCCCTGCTGCCAAGAAAAAGAAGAAGGCAGCAGCACCTGTTGAGGAAGTAGAGGAAGATCCTGTGCCAGCCAAGAAAAAGAAGAAGACTGCAGCGGCTGTGGTTGAAGAGCCACCTGAAGAGGCGCCCGCAGCTAAGAAGAAAAAGAAGGCTGCTGCACCAGTTGAGGAGGTTGAAGAACCAGCACCCGCTAAGAAGAAGAAAAGAGCAGCAGCCGCTGCAGAGGAAGAGGAGGAGAAGGTGCCTCCTGCTAAGGCAACTAAGAAAGCCACTAAGGCTCCAGTTGTTGAGGAGGATCCTCCAGTTGAAGAGAAGAAAACTAGAGCCTCAATATAAAATGAGCATTTAAGATATTGAATGAGCAAAGTCTAAGAAGAGAGTTGATGATGAGGAGGAGGAAAAAGCCCCACCTACTAAGAAGAAAACTGTCACAGCAAAGGCTCCAGTTTAAGAAGAGGCTGAGGAGGAAGCACCTCGCCCAAAGAAAAAGAAATAGCAATGAGAAGATTGAAATATGTCCCTGTCTCCGGTTCTAGAATTTATGTGATTTGCCTTATTCTCCAAGACTTAAAATAATTTCTTCAAGGAGGGAAATCTGTCTATTATAGTTTGAATCAAATCAAAATTGAATGTGGTGATTTAATAGGAGGATGATTGTTGGATCTATCAGTTGATAAGGATTGGAATGACATTTTGTTTAACGAACCATGACTCTACGTTCATGTGCTCGCCCTCCATAGTGAGGAAGGTAGTGCGGTTGGATTCCACTAGTGTTCTTAATCCAAGGTAATCCTGTTTGTACTTAGTAAGCATATATTTTTTAATAGATTCATAATAAATTTGTACTGGTCTTGATCTTGAAGTGGTACGATGTTTCCCTTTTGATCGAAGGCCCCAAACCATTCAGACTCCCTGGGATATACAACATGATCATCCAACCACATGAGTAGCATGAAGTGCTCCAATGAGGAGAGTCGTTGCTTGTAAATTGGGTTACGCTTTGATAGGTCTGGTTCTTCATTGTTGATAATATACTATAGTGCAACTCTGAGGAATATTTCAATTTGGATTGATGTAGGGGAGGAAGATAGAGTCTTTGAAGTAGTCTGCGATGTCGTTGAACACTCTGAAATACTCAGCAGGAGCCACTAGAGACTGAGCGAATCCAGAGTAAACTATCTGTTTTGCGATGAAGTCAGCCACCCAGCAGATGGTCATGTTGTCGCACTTGTGAATGGCGGAGACTCCTGCATGGGGAGATCCAAACGTGATCAGCTTTCTAAAAATTATACCCTCACAAGCCTCAACTACAGAGCGGGCAATATAAAGTGTGTCTTAAGTTTTAATCTGACCTATTAGGTTCTATAAATGAATGAGACCTCCTTGAGAGTATCCGATAATGTTAACTGGCTGAGAGGAGAAGACTGGGTCTGCTTTTATACCATCGCATGCTGCTTTAACTTAGGTAGGCATGTCCATGAACCAAGAGCTAAGTTTGCCAGTACCCACCTCCACGCATTTAGTGTATGCTGTATTGTTCATCAGGTCTGCAACCATGCCCACCAGGCTTTGAAGCTCCTCACACTACCAAATATTTATAATTCCTTCAATAAAAAGAGAGAAAGATAGTCTTCTTAATCATTATATAATGAAATTAGCTTATGCACTAAAAGAATATTTATTAGATCATCAATAGATACTTAGAGAGGTAGTCTTACATTACTAGTGATACCGTGAAGGAAGACGATGGGGGTGTGGACAAACTAGGAACTGTCGTGCTATCTCTTAATCTCATAGCTCATACAAGAGCCAACCAGTGCAAGATTTACAAGAGCAAGCTTAGTCATACTCAGCTTATTGGATCCAACGTATCCCATAATTAAAAAGAATATTATTATCATTCAGTACAAATTAAAAAGAGAAATAGTGATATAAGCCTTAACATGTAAGCTATTAAAAATTTCTGATTTTGATTTGAATTTAATGATATAGAACAGCTGCTGCCAATGTTATCTTTTGTTAAACAAATCTCTCTCATCATTAAATCTTTAAAATTTTCAATTTTCATTATAATTAAAATCAAAGATAATAAATAGTTTATAATCAAACAAAATTGCATATTCTTCATTTCATTTAACCAGTTCTCCAAGTAATCCTTTCCCATCTTCATTAACCTTCTTCCGGTGCAAGTTGACTTTAATCCCCTCCTGTTTTATCCTTTCTTTTGTTCTAGGTGTCATGATTCTGCCTCTAAGCGCCACCTCAACCAAACTTTTCTTAAGCTCCTCAATTTCTCTTTGCTTCTGCATCTTCATGAGAATCTTCTTCTTCTCAATTACTTATTCACTCTCCTGGATGGTTTTCACTATGTCCTTATGCTCTCTTGCCTTATCCAAGATTACTTGCTTCTTCTACTCGTACAAACGTTTCTGCCTTTCTCTCAGCTTCCTAATGTCTTCTTCCCTAAGTTTCCGTGCCTCGTTCTTCAGCAAGACTTCATGCTCCTGTTCCCGCTTGAACTCTTCCATTATCTCTTCTGCCTCCTTCTACTTCCTTTCTATCCTCTGCTGCTTGTATTCAATTTCTTGTAACTCGGCTGCGCGATTCTTCTCCACCTCGGTTCCCTTAGAGAGCCACTGCTTCTAACGCTGCCTTCTCAGGGATGCCTGCTGCTTCCGATGAGCTTGCAGCATCTTGGAGCTCAGCAACTCTTGCTCTCTCTCGTAGAGGTGCTTCTCTCGCAGTTGCTGCTCCTCTTGGCTTTAGCGGAAGAGTGAAGCCCTCTGGCGGATCAAGTCGTTTTTCATTCTCGCTTCTGAGGCCACTCACCTGAGCTGCTACTCATGCAGGTACTGAGTCCTATTCAACTTTTCATCTATCGTTTGCATCTGCAGTGATAGAGACATATCTTCATGCATTTGCTGTTCTCGTTTCCACTCTTAGATCTATCTGAGCTTCTCTTAGTATTCTTGCTCCTTGCGAATAAGCTCCTATCTCTTCTCACTCTCTAGCTGTAGATGCTTGGCTGCAGTCACACTCATACTCTAGTTCTGCTTGTCCATTTCTCGCATTATGCTATTCTCAAAGTCCTTAGACATATTTAGAGCTCTCATCTGCACCTCTATGAGTCTCTTAGTATTCTTCTACTTCCTCAGGTTGTTTTCACTCTTTATCTTCTTCAGCATTCGTTTTTAAGCCTCGTTCAACTTAGTTTCATACTCTGCTAGCCTTTACTAGCTTCAAAATAAGTACCTATGAATTTAAGTGTATGTCAAAGTGTGAACATGTGTGTATGTATTTAAGAAGCTTGTTTCAGTGAGCTCGATCTACTTTTGAATCTTATGTAGCTTGAGAGACTTTTCCCTCTCGAGCTTCTACTTCTCTTAAGTTATTTTAAACTCGACAAACGGATGTGCTGCTGAAGTAATTGCCGAAGAACTCATGTCACCCCTCTAACTGCAAATTTTTACTTCATCTAAAGCAATTTATCATCGATTATAACTAAGAGAGAAACCATGGGTTTTACTGAAGGCTAGAGCATTTGAATGAGTACTGTTGTACCTGTTCGCGCCTAATTAATCCTTCTTGAACATAGAACTGCCCAGAGTTTAGGAATTACCTGCAGTTCCAATTTTGTAAGTCTGTCTTGCACTTTAAGCCTGAGGAAGAATGGGAACACTCCCACTCGAGGTAAGCTTGTTAACGTTTGTGAAATTATTGATTGAGGTAGATTGAGCAACAATCGATTTCGGGAAGAATTGACTTGTTTGCTTCTTGGTTGAGGAGTTCTAATTGGAAGGACTATTCATGAATGAGCTATTCTGAACTTACTTAAGAATAATAGACTGAAGTATAATAGGTTTTAAAATTAACTTTGGCCTTTTAGATATCGAGAAGAACTTTCTTAGGAGGTCTCTTTTAATCCACAATTCCTACTTCAGTTTGGAAAAATCCACCGGAACCAATTTGCATACTCTGACCCATACCACCTTAGCCTGGGCCTAGATTCCCTATTGTGATGTTATACAAGCCTTGATTTAATCCTCAATAAAAATTGAAATATTTAAGCCAGGATTGGTTTGCTAGACTGCATTTTGCTTTTGAAATTGATTGGCAGGAACTGTTTATTTGGCCTTCAAAGTTACAACACTTTAAGATTTGTTCATCATCCGATTTTCCAGTAGATTTTTCTGCATCTCTCTTATCTCTATACAAGAAAATCAGCTTGAGTAAATCATCTTAAAATTCAACTATAATGACTTACTGATATTTCTTCGCTCGAGTAGCACTCGATTGAGAGTGTCTATGAGTCTCGACTGGAAGTGCTTGAATCTCAAGTCTATTAAATCCTGCTCAACTCCTTTCTAAGCAAAATCTGCTTTACTCCTAAAACCAAAGGTAAATGAGCTGAAACCATAAATTTGTAGCCCAAAATATTATGAATTAATGAAGACTCCTTTTAAATCGCTAAGCTTACTTCTTCTAGCACTCGTCAAGAGTGATTCCCAAATTAGAGCATGCTTGCTAAAACCTAGGCGATTCTAAATCTAGTTCGAGTTTGTCAAGCTACTTGAAACTCTTGACCTCCTTCACATCATTCTTCGAGCGCTTAGATTTTTGAGTTGATGCCTCTGCTAGCAAATCCACGTTTTCTATATCGATGCTTATAAAAGATATTTTCTTCGCTAGAATTTAAAAAATCATATGCCTAGTTGTGAACTTGACAAGCCATTTATCTTATTAGAGGACTCCTTTTTGCCATTAGAGAGAAGGGATCCCCTTTAAGTGTGAGAGCCATAGACCTGATTCGTTCCAGGAATTATAAGTGTCTGTTATTGGTTTCTCAAGTGATTTTACTCCATTTTGTTTTATGAGTTATAATATAATGAGCAGCAATTAATTAACCTCCCTAATAAAATAGAAAGGGTGCTATAGTAGTTTTAACTCCAATGTAGTAATTAAGCTAGGATTCCCTCGACGATTAGAATTAAGGATAAATGAGATTGAGAAAATTAAGAAGTTCGATTAAGAACCATTGAGATTAAAGATTTTTACCAAGTCAAAATTTCATCACATGCTTCACGCTTAAGTTTATAAGGCTCATAACTCAATCAATAATTAATATCAGACATGCCTTTTAGAATTAAGAACTTCAAGTCTTTGATACTTTAATCACTCTCCTTCTCTCTCTCAGTTTTGCTGAATTTCCATAATTCTGAGGCAAGAATCTGCTGAACCGAAAGCGAACCCATTGTTTGTTTTTGCTGTATCGAGGCATAACACACTGCGCTCCATATCACTAATAATGCAAATCAGGTTTCCACTTTCATTAAAAAATCCTCTTAAATTAATGAGCAATATTAAGATATCATAGTCAAAGACTCTCACTTGATTCTTTCCGGCACCTCCTGACAGAATCATATCTTGCCTCTTGTTAAACATGCAAGCGTAAAGCAAGGGTGCAGTCTTTGGTCTAAACTGCTGCATTCTGCTCTCTTCAGTTTCCCTCTTAGCAACACCCATGCCATCAGGACCATCCCAGTCGTAAGTTCTCACGCATTTGTAGTTCCTGAGATCAAAGAGCTAAATAGCGTCATCTTGACGATAAGAGCCAGCGAGGAGAGTATAGCCATCGTTTCTAAAGTCTAGAGAGTCGCCGCAAATATGTGGACCAAAGATGCTCTCAATAGGCCCCTTCTTTCTAATGTCATAGATCTAGATAGTGTTGTCCCAACCACCTGATACGAGAATGTTCGAGTCCAAGGGATTGAATTTAACACAGAAGACTCTATTCGAATGACCTGGGAGCTCTCCTCTCTCCTTCATGTCTAAGGCAAGCGACTTAGTAGTCTCATCATAAATTCTGACATGGCAGTCTCTGCCAGCAGTAGCTAATAAAGTTCCATCGACATACTTAAAGAAAGCATATTGAAATTTCAACATTGAAGTCTAGAGTATAGAGATGATTATCTGGGTTATCACATCTCTAATGCAAGCACTTTCCTGAGGTAGTATGCCAGTGCTTGAGACTTCCATCAGCCTGGGCAGTTACTAGCACATTCATGGTCTTCATATGGCTTGACTGGGGTCTCCATTTCAATGCAGTGATTGGCATATCGTCAATCATGCCTGCGAGCGCCAATGATCCTGAAAGCGAAAATGCAAGCTTCCCGGTTTCCAAGTTGTAAATACGAGCAATTCCATCGCCATAGCCACAAGCGATGTATCTGTCCTCTGGATCGTACTTTGCGCAGAAGACTTCTGTGCTTGAATCACCCACTGTCATCTTGTGAATCACCTTTCTCATCTAAGATGGGCCTTAAAGAATTCTCTAAGCCATAGGTGTAGAAATGTATAATTTACTCTTGACATTTATCTTCATCTAGTAAATTTAGAAAGGTTGCTCGCGCTGCCCATAGATTGCTCTGTGGAAGGGCGCTCTGAGTAATTTGTTTCAATCTCTGAACTTAATCCTGCTCTGAACATCATTCTATTACTCTTAAGTTAAGTTTTGTGATTCATTTTGAGGAGAAGGATATATAAATGACTCAATTTTTAGAATAAAGACTCTCGAGTTGAGGTTAATGAGATTGAGAAAGATTACTTACTTTCTCTTATTGATAGAGTGATTGACTTATTTGATTTTGAATTTATAATTAAAGTTATAATCAGGCAGAGGGAAATTAAAGATTATGACTTCTTGGAATTACTGAGAGGATTCTCTGATAATAACAATAACTTATTTAATTAGAGATCTATTAAAATTAGCAAAGTTCGTCGTCAGTGTTATAATACTCAACTAAATAAAGTGTGATATTTTAACTAGTAAAAAATTTCCTATGAAAGCTTCTGTAAGTACTCATGCGATATTGCAAATGGGGCAGTTCTAGGAACTGATAGTTGCACTCTAGTCTAATTAAAAATATTGAAATATAGAAATGGAGATTCTTAGTCTAGTTTTATAGTTGTCCAAGATTGCAAGCAATTTTTGTGGAAAATATGGGCACATCCCTGAATCTTGATGATATTTGTCTCTAGTCGGTGAGTACATATAGAGCACCTTGCTGCCTGGTTCACAGTAGTGCCCCCAAACATAGCTCGAGAATCTCATTATCCAATAAATCGGCCAAATAGAAGATAAGAAATTATAATCTTAACTGTTAGTTCTTTAGCCATGGTTGCCTCCTCCACTGATGAGGGAACTGTAGTTATTCTGATGCTAGCTTTAGTTTGATGGAGTTCTGATCTAAAGACCTCTCCTTTGAAATGGAGAAACTCTACTCTATCCTGGCGAGGCCTGATGATTTCCGCTTTCCAAGCCTCTTTGCTCAATAAAAGAGAATGCAGAAGCATGACCCAATCTTCCTTGATAGGAAAAAGTTAAAGAAGTAACATAGCTACTTTGTTTGATGTTAGTTTGCTATCATGTTTTAAGTCGATCGCAAGTTGGTTACTGTCTGGCTTTCTCTGCTCATATTCTAGTTCAAGCTACCATCTTGTAATCAAATTTAGGTTTAGAAATTAATCCCAATTAATTGTAAGGCTTGGGCAAGGCCATTCATAATAAATCTGTTTTAGAGATTTGTACCCACTGCGGGCGATTAAACGCTTGACTACTAGCCACTTCTGATACTTCGGATTCTATTGCCCAATTAATTACTCTACCCTGTACTATTAAACTCTCCTTGGCCACTTTATGAAATAAAAGACTAAATTTTTTAGTTACTTCTTCTAGTGTGCTATCTTATTCTAGAGCCTACTCTTTGTGACTACTAGGTGTTAGCATTAGATGGCGTAGCTTATCCTCCAGTAACTCTACTCCTACTTCTTCCTCTTTAAATATTCCTGCAACAATATAAATCAACCACCACAATTGAATATCAGTTTGAGGATTACTGTCTCCAAAATTATTGGTGCCAGCAAGAGCTCTTACTAGACTAGAGATAGGATTCGCATGCTGCTAGCTTATGATCTAATTAATTACTGTCCTTCCAGTCATCTGATTGACTGCCCCTTCAATCCCTCCAGGCTATACATTTGCCCTCGGACTGATCTAACTGTTGAAATTAACCTGCACAGTCTCTTGCCTTCTGTTAGTTTGAGTCAACAAATTATTATTAGGATTAGGGTTGTGATTATTAGGCTGCGTGTTGAAGTTAAGTAAATTAGCCTGTGTAGTGTTCACATTGTGATTGGTGCCTGTGTTATTAAGCATGTTAGAATTATCTTGCTATTGCATTTCCTAATGGCTCTAATGAATATACTATACTTCCCTCTCCTTGACCTCAAGTAGCTGCTTTTTGAGCTGTAGTTCCTCTTGCTATTCGATGAGGTAGAGGTGGGAAAGTTTCTTGATCTGAGACTGCATGACCTTCATGAAATAGTAGGCCATCATTAGCAAAGCTATCGCCTCAGTTAAAAATCCAAGCACCAGAGAGATCGTCAAGATTATGTACTACAAGAAGAAGTTCTCTTTAAATAAGGAGTGGATGAGTAAGTGAGTAAGTGAAAAGTGTTAGCATTTTTTTTCTATTCTGCTTGAAGAGATCTAGATTGCTTTGAGTGGAATACTAAGAGAGGCCAATCATGGAGCTGATGTAGAGCATAAGTAAAATTACGAGCAGAGTGTACTTCATCACGTCTATCTTTATTTTGCAGAATAGGAGTCGGAGGCCACTCGCTATGAACAGAGAGTTCAGGGGAATTATTACCACAGCCCCTCCTGAGATCTCCCACAGAGTAGTCTTGAAATAGGTGATAGCCTCCTCACTAGTAGAATTATGAAATTCAAGCGTAGTAAGAAAGTTTATTCATGATATAATGAGAATTTTTGGTGGTGTTTGTTGTTACTGTGGTAGTTTAATTTCCTAGAGTGAAGTTGTAGTTGAAGGAGGGGATGTTTATTGTAGTATCCCCACCTGAGGAATCTATATCTAGCTCTCTATCCTGTACCAATATAATCTCACCTTAGAAAAAGAAAAGTAGATGATTCTTTTGCCACTTAACTATTATGCATGACCTATGAGGATTAGGAGGATGATGATGTCGAGGATGATTATAGCAGGAGCATGGTGGCAGCAGCATCGCTTAAACCTCCTATAGACAGACTTAGTCTAATTAAACTACTCACTGCTCCTGCTGCTCGGCTACTGATTCAAGGCTGAAGACTACTGCTGATTAGGACTCTAAAAGTCATTTTTTAATTTAGACCTTGCCCCGGTTGGGAATCTCTCTGATTAGCATTTCGGTTTCTGTTGCTGCTCTTTAAAACCCTATGTTAAAAACTATATTTATCCTTATTCTGCTCTGGAGGTTTGCAAAACTCTAATCACGCTGAGAAGCATGCCTCGATGCTCCAAAGGATTGCTAATTACTCCCGTGCTACTGAATTCGACTGTCAGCCTAAGAATTTTGAAAACTTCTATTAAACTTAAATGATCAGTGGCTCTCTGCTCAAACACTCTTATAGAGTTTATTAGGTTGTCTCTGCTCCCTTGCTTGACTGAAGTAGTTGCCTTAGTTATTGGGGGAGGGTCCTCAGTGATTCTCCAAGTGTGGGCCTCACCTGCTGCTCATGGCTCTCTCAAAGCGAAACTACCTTTGCTACTCTTCACCCACGAACGCCTGCCCACTAAAGCTCTAGCTGCTCGAGAAATTTGATTACTGTAAATAAACAAAAAAGCATGCTAATAGCAAACTATATTTGCTCATATTATATTTAAACTGTAACTAGTTTTGCCTTCGTTGCATGTTTGCTAAATTATTAATTCACAATTATCTCAGCTAACTTTAATTCAAAACCTCTCTCAATAAATTATATATATATGATAATCATTCCCTCCTCCCTCAAAGCGAAATACTTGATTCTGCAAGCACCAATTTAGCTTTTTATTCTTTCACTCACTCATTCAATGACTCACTCATGTACCAGTCATTGTAAAGAGTAAAGTTTTAATTTAATAGAAGTGGTTTCATCAGAGAGAGGTCGTTCTCTAGCCCAAAGGAAGCGAGCAAGAAGAGCGCTCCTCCCTCGCTCTCTTAGAATGCCGATCAAGCCAACTTGGCCTCCTTGAAGTCGAGGATGGGGTCGAAGCGCATGTAGGTGTCGTGCTTCTTCTCGTAGCGCTTGCTGTCCTTCTGCCTCTCGTGGATCTTCATCTCCAGGTTGACCCTCTCGAGGGCGAACTTCAGGTACTCCTTCTGCTTCTTGTACTTCTTCTCGATGTCGTCCAGCACGTCCTTGGAGTGCTGCTGGTACTTCTCCTGGGTCTTCTCATCTGTGTTGGAGTTGAGCATGGCCTGCTTGTGCTCCTTCTTTATCAGGCTGTTCAACTTCCTGGAAGAAGCTCTGAGGTGCTCCTGCTCCTCCTAAAGCAACTTTAACTCCCACTCCCAGAAGGGAGGGAGCCCGATGCGCTCGCGCTCCTCTATCAGTTGGGTCTTCTCATAGGCCATCATGGGGTTGCGGAGGTATTCAATCGTTGCCATGCGAGCCTTGTCGTTCTTTCTGAGGCCCAAGTACATATCCTTGACATCAATTTTATAATGTTAGAAAAGTATGATCACATAATATGAATAACTCTCACGAAGCAAGCTTTCTTGTCCCTAGAGATTGAGAGTTGAGCAAGCATTTCATAGGAGAAAAAATTGTAATTAGAGTTATTTGAATAACCCGTTTGACTTACTGAAACCTGGGGACAAGAGTGGTCTTGACTCTCTCGATAGCTTTCTTGGACTTGAGGGTGCTGAAGAGGAACACGTTGCCCTGATAGCCTCCTTGCTTGCCCTTGTAAATGATTTTGTCAGCCAGTCTCACTAGCTCCTTCGCCTTCTCCAGAGTGGTGGTGATTCTATCATGCTCCACCAGGGAGGTGACCATATTCCTAAACTCAAATTTAATTCTCAGCCATCAACAAATCTTCCTCTCAAAATAAGCTCACAATCACCCAAATAGCATAAGCTTGATCTTATTAGAGAGGCAATTAAAAAGGAAAAACCAAGTCAAAGAGTAAAATTTTCACTCATTATTGACTATGAGCTTATCATTTAGAAGTGGGATTAGTGAGATGGGAGTTTGGAGCTTACTTCATCATGGAGCGGACGTGGGTATAGTGTCTTCCAAACTTCCTAAATTGACTCTTGTGTCTCATTTCCTCCCTTTTATAATTTTATAATTATAATTATTATAGCAAGTCCTCCACTTAGAGGCTCTCTCACACTCTCTATAAGCCTATTAAAGTTTGAACAATTAAAATCTCCCTCCTCTTATTGATTAACTGTTCCTTATTATAGTGTGAAATTTTAAAGTGAGGTTTTAAATTGGTCGTCGTTGATAGCTGTAAATTTAAATTAACGAGAGCCGTAAGTTAAAGTTACTGTGAGCAGTATGTGTGTTAATAGAATGAATGAATGTGATTATAAGTGTATTAACATCAGCAATGTAAGGCTATTTAATTATTATATAATAAATGATGATGTAGAGTTGCACCACTAAACTATTTCCAAAACACAAATGCATCTTAAGTATAATTATTTGGATTTTATAATGAACTTATGGATAATACAAGTAGGAGGAAAATAAGCAATCAACTAGGGAGCCATGAATAGCAGCAAACTTAATCTGATGCAAGCCTGCACTCTATCTTTGCTAACGGGAAGCAATTAGTCTGCAATGCAGATGCGTCAACTTATGGCAGCTGCTCAGAGGGGCATGTTCGTCTATCAAAAGAAGTAAATAGAGTAGCAGAGAAATCACAGCAGCATTAAAACCAGACTTTCGATCTCTCCTTTGAGATAAAAAACTCTTTCTTTCTCTTAATCTTAGTGGCTATTTATTTATTGTGTGAGCCAGATGAACTCCAATCGTGGATTTTTCTTCAAGGCTTCAAGTCCCCTGCTGAAGAAAGACTTCTATGATACTTTGGGCGTGTCTAGAGGCTCTAACCAAGACGAAATTAAGAAGGCTTACTTCAAGTTAGCTAAGCAGTACCATCCTGATGTCAATAAAGCGGCTGAGGCCAAGGAGAAATTCGCAAGCATTAATGAAGCCTATGAGACACATATAAAGTGAGTGAGGTCTAATTAAAATAAGCTTAATGGTATACACTAGGAGATGAAGGAAAGAGGAAAATTTATGACCAGACAGGTATGAACGCAGATGAATAAAACCAAGCAGGCGGCCCCTTCGGTGGAGGATTCAATGGTGCACAGGGATTCAGTGGGTTCGAAGGCTTTTACGATTAGTTCAGATAAACTACTGAAGGCTATTTTAGAATGTCTCAATGAAATGTTCTAATGAAATGTTAATAAAGTTTAATAAGGAGGGTAGGACCCATTCGGAGATGTATTCGAGCAATTTGAGCAGTTCTTCGGAGGAGGAAAGGGTTAAAAAAGATCAGCCCAAGCAGCCAAAGGCAAAGACATCATCGTAAGTAAAAGTTTTAGCAAAGCTCATAAAGTTTAAACGCTCCCCTTTAAGTTTAAAACTTCATAGGAAGTAAAATCATGTGTTATAGATGGCTCTTGAGATCGATTTCATGGATGCAATCAATGGAACAAGCAAGACTATGAACTTCTCGAGAGTTGATGTTTGCGGAACTTGCAAGGGAACTAGAGCCAAGCCAGGAACCTCACCATCTACCTGCGGAGGCTGTGGCGGTCAAGGTTACTAAACTATTCGCTAAGGACCCTTCACTATGCAGCAAGCTTGCGGTAACTGCGATGGCCAAGGAACTGTCATTAGGAATCCCTGCATGTAAGTATAGTTCAGCTACTATTGAATAGAAGTCTTATTCTATTAAGGCTGCTCTTTTGTGGCTTAAAAATGCTTTCTTCCTTCACTTTCCTCTCTAGAATTTTCTATTTCAATTTGAGCAATAACTTATACTTAACTCTTAATTATAGGACTTGCAGAGGACGCGGATAAGTTTCTTAAACTGTCAAAGAAACAGTATCTTACTAAAGCTTATAATTAGATATACCTTGTATTGATCTATTCCTAAGGGAGTAGACACTGGCGTGAACTTGAGGATATCAAAGAAAGGAAACCACAGCGCCTAGGGCCCTCCAGGCGACTTGATGATTCAGATTAAGGTGAAGCCTCATCCCTACTTCAAGAGAGATGGAGTGGACATCAACACTGATCTATTCGTAACTGTATCTGAAGCTATCCTAGGCACAGAGACTGTCATCAAGACTCTCTATGGAGATATCAGACTCAAGATCATAATCATCACATTTTATTGAATGCTTTGAACAATTAAGTTTAAGATTGACCCAGGCACTCAAAATGAAGAGAAAAAGAAAATCTCTATCGCCGTATTTCAATTTAATACCTGAATAAGTACTCTAATTAAGAATTTATTATAGCTTAAAAATTTCAAGAAGCTAAATTACTCACCTAGCTTATTGAAAAGTATTATCTTTCAGTTTGAGGATTATTTCTGAGTGCTTCATTACTAACCCTTATTTAAACTTTTCTGAATCACATAACTTCATTCAATAACTACGGAGTGTAGAAGCTGCCACCCAATCAGCACTAAAAAGGAAACCATTTTGTAACTGTAAAGGTAGTGATCCCTCAACGTCTCACAGAAGAATAAAGAAGAGCCCTCGAGCAGTATGCCAGACTAGAAGACAAAATTTAGAATAACATATGATTTGAGAAGGAATAAAAGAAGACCCATAATTAAGCTTATAAATGACGACAAAGTGAAAGGACTGATTAAGGAAGGAGTTTAAGAAGAAGTAATGTGATGAGGTGAGTAGCAGCAGCTCATCATATCAAATATATTGTAGATTAAAATCCTATTAAAGAGGGCCAGCAGCGTCCAATCGGCCGTTCTT
>JAJKFJ010006784.1:0-17270 GCA_027382625.1 Tetmemena sp. SeJ-2015
GTGAGCTTTATCTCTTATTGAACTTAGTTTCTTCCTCGTTTTTCTAAGAAGCAGCTTCAAATTTCGCCCAGAGATTGGTACCTTAGCGACAAGGAATGAATCTATCGAGAAGTTTCTCTTAGTTCTTACCAGATGATAAGATCTTATTACCGCCCATTAAAACTCCCGTGTTTGAAATGTCTTAAGGAGAGAAAAGCTTCTTTTAGAATTGTGCTTTGCCTTGAGAGTTAGCCCCTACCGTTTGATTGAAAGAAGTGTAGCTCTGCGGTTTCCCAGCGGAATCGATTATACTTCGATAAGCCTAAGTCTTCCTGCCAGTTGTCATAGGATAGTTATTTCTAGAAATCTGGCCTTGAGAGATGTTTGTTGTAGTTATGAGACCATTATTTATAACATTATTCATCTATCTACCATGTGCCTGCACATTACTTTGATTCGGCAGATTACTAGGGTTTTAATTTAACTCTTAGCCCTGGAACATCTAAGTTGGAAAAGCAGAGAAAGAGTTATTGACAGTTTAAAACTACTCCTTTTCTGGAAGTGTTTGCCAATTATTATTCCGAGGTAATTATTATCTGTTGTCCAATCCCACAGGATTCCTCTGGCTCTGGTGAAAGCTTGAGCCAGAACTCATGATGGGCGATAGATTCAAGGCCTCTTGACTTTGCTTGAATTGAAACCCAGTCTAAGCTTAGCCAAGACTTGATTGAACATTCCCAAAACCCATAGCTCCTGGAAATACTGATTTTGAATTAGAGTTGGCAAAGTTTGCGCTCAAATTGTACTCTTGCTTTGCTTGATGCTTCGAATTGCTGTTAGGATGAAATTAATTGTCGGTCTTTATAGCTTGTCCGCACTGGTTTTAGGCCTAGGGGATAGAGAGCTGGAATCTTTTGCTATCTAGCTCTCTGAAGCTCACGTTTGCCTGGTTAGGATCGTTTTCTCTCATGTAGGTATCGCCCATCGTAAAATGAGAAGAGGAAATAAAGCAATATAAAAGTGCATTTTTTATTAATGAGCAGACTGTTGAGTTTATGGGTTGAAGCTGTTATTATACTAAAAGTCCATGATAGTTGTTTAAATTATTAAATTACAAAAAGAAACTAACTAAATCATCATTCCAGAAGTGGTTAAGTGTCTTTAACCGCGTAGTCTGGATCTAATAGCTTATTAAAAATACTCTAAGCAGGGATCTCCAATTAAAATATCATAAATTAATTATCAATCACACAAACTTAAACCACTTGATTCCTTAACAACATCAGAAAGAAGAAATATTTCTAAATGGACGCAAATTTCAGACATATTTTAAATACTCAAGGTAATTACTTTTGCATTAGGTTTAAATATTGCTGCAAATAACGAACATCAAGATTTAAACAGCTAAATTGGAGGTGGATCGCCTTCTCAATCCTTGAGCCCAAGACCAAAGAAAAAGCCTTGCTGCGTATGCAAGATGTCCAAGAAACTAAGAGACAATTGCATCAGAAATAATGATGAGGATATTTGTTTCAGCTTCATCGAAGCGCACAAGCACTGCCTAAGAATGAAAGGATTCAGAGTTTGAGCAAGACTTAAGATATAAAGCTTAAAAAGATTGGTCCTACTAACTCATGCCATTTATCTAGAGAGAAGAGAGACTATATTTTTACCTAATTTTACGTTTCCTCATTTTATGGTCAAAATAAAGAGTCAAAGCAATCCTTTATGATCATAATTTATATTAGATGTTTTTTGGACAGAACAAGCCAAGTTTCTGATCCTATTTACACTCTACGCTGAATCCAAAGTCAATGAGCTTGAGATTTTTCTTTTCATCTATCAGGATATTATCCAACTTAAGATCCCTGTGGGCTATATTATGCATGTGTAGATATGCTACTGCATCAACGAGCTGCTTAAAAATCTTTCTCAAATCTCCCTCCTCCATCTTTGTTCCTGTCTTCTTTTTAATATGATGGTATAAGCTTTTGCCTTAGCAAAGCTCCATAAAAGTGTATAATTTAAAATTTCATAATCAGATTGACGTTAGTTCGAGTATCTATAACTTCATAGAGTGCCATGATATTGGGATGATCAAGTTGAGATAGGATATTTATTTCTTGATGAAGAGCATCTTACGCATGCTTATCATTTAGGTGTTTCTTATCATAAGTTTTTATGGCTAGGGTATGATTAGATTCTTTATGAATTGCTCTTTTAACTTATGCAAATGCGCCTGCTCCAATTTGTATTCCCATTTAGAAATCCTTAAGATCCAGTGGCTGCAAATCTGGGCTCTTAGTTCTTCTTTAGTTGATGAAACTTCTAAAATTGTCCAACTTCTTTCGAGTTTGAGTTTCTGAGGTTTGCATTTGTGATTTGGCTCTCTAATTATCGGCTACTTCCTTAATCGTGGAAGTTTCAGCAGTAGGAGCATTGTTAGTAGCAGTCTTTCCTAATTGATAGCTCTAGGCAGGATCCACTTGCTTTTAATTTGCTGTTGCTTATGCATTTTTTGGAGTGTGAAGATTGTTTGAGCTTGAAGGTCTCCTAAGTGGTAATTGATGATGTTGAGCTCCTTTTATCTAACCTATCCTGTTTGCATCTCCTCTGCTTTGTTGAGAGGTCTTCAAGCCTCTAGTCTCAGAAAAGTTAATGGGGATGGTAGAAGTTGCAGTAGCAGTTGTAGGGGTAGAATCAGTAGTCTGATTATATCCACCATAGAGCTGGATGTGATCTGTATTCATTACTATCTTAGTATTTTTGATTGCTCTTGCCCCATAAGGTGGTGGCTGATTTTACTACTATCCGGCCTAATTTTGATGAGTAACTTTTTGGGATTCATTGAATCGGTTAGTTGGAGTTTTGTTGATGTTGTTCATATTTTTCATGAGTTGATTTTTCATCTGCTCTCTTTAATTGTTGCCTCCTACAGTGGTACTTATAGTGTGCTGCTTCTAGAGATCAAAAGAGGGCGTACTTTCGTAGTCAATCACTACTAAGAGGTTAAGGATTAAAAGACAAAGTGGTGCTTACCATTTTAACTCTGGAAAGAGGAGTTTTGAGCTTTCTTGACTTAGCTTTTTAACTTGTCATGGTTCTACTTATTACTCTTAATTCTATTTGAAATGACTCTATGCTAGTTCGTGGGAGGTTTTGCCTTGGAAGTCTGCTACTGAAACCTGTTCCCCGAAGGTTATCTTGAGTATTTTAAACCAATTAATGTTAAGGAAAATAATTTTGATTTGGTGGCCAGCCCATGAATATTGACTTTGGATCTTGAGGAATCTTCGATAATAGGGTAGACGTGTGAAATCTGGGACTTGATCTGATCGTAAGGCCGATCCGACTTGATCTTTCTAAAAATTATTCATCAAATAAGAGAAAATAGATACCCAAGGCTGTGCATATCTATCATGCTGCTCTATCTAAATCCGTGCATGCCTCCTTCTGAGGAATCTCTCTCATTTATTTACTATGATATCAAATTATCATTCATTCTCATTCTATCTAATGCTGGAGAAATGGCCGCCTTTATTAGAGCTCAGTTACTCATTATCCAAGGCCAGTAATTACGAATGCTCTCGTGGTCCACACTAGCTTACGATTCTTAATTCTTCTGTTCCTCCTCTCCAATAACTATTTGTGTAATTTTCATGTGGGGCTTAAGAGCCACTCCATAGGCCTCCTCTACTTACTTAGCCTATTTCTTACGGCGGTGAAGCTGGTGATTAATAGTGATCATAAATATCCAACTAAGATGGCACCCTCTACTTCAGAGTAACAGAGCCTAATTTGTTACCCTGACTAGAGGAAATATTCTGGTTCAATGCTTCTCTCTGCATGCTTATTTTTTCCTTGATTGATGGAATCTACCCGCTGTTTCATTCAAATTATTTGATCATATAATATCCTATATTAAAAATACGTTTTTGGGTAACTCTGTCGAAATCAAGGAAGAAGCTTTTGCACTCGTGATAGAGATTTCTCTCTTGGACTTAACTGTGCTCCTTTTGTTGACTGTTTCTATCTATAGTATTTCCACTCCGTTTTTATACATGATGGATGTGTTCTTCTCAGCACCTAAAAATATTATAAATCCACTTGCTCATAGATCAAAGACTTGGATTAGCAAAGCAACAAAGGTATTTTATTAAAGAGAGTTGTAGGCTTCAAAGCCCAATCTTACTTTTGACTAGAGTGTATGAGTTGTCTAAGGAGGTGTTGTCTCCAAGGGCTAGCTCTACCCTCCTTTTGTGATGCGAGTGCGGTTGGTGTGACTTCACGCTCATCACTCCAGTTCCTTGAGAGACCATAATCATAATAAAGCAATAAGTTGTACTTTATTTGAAACTTGAGTGAATTTGGCAGAGCCAGCACCGACTCCTATGTGAGGGCTGGTTGTCTTGGAGCTCGGAAGATAAGCAGCTGTGATTCTCTGAAGACTTTGAGATGCTTAAGAGGATTCTGCGTGACTTGCTTTTTGCTGTTAGAGGACTTTAACAGTTTAGGATTTCATCACTTAATTGAAGAAAAAAATTTCACAAACTCAAATGATAATTAAGATAATGATGATCTAGATTATGCAAAAACATGTATTGATATATATATATATTTTGTATGCTCATCACTTAATAAATTTGATTAGGTAAATAATTATAACCCGAATTAATTAATCTCAAAAGCTATTTAAGTATACTGCTCATTTCTCTCTCAGATATATCCTGCTAATACTACTTTCAAATATCCATCCAATCTAAGATTTTTTAGCAAACAAACAAACAACCTTACATATAAATAAAAAATGTAAAAAATATTTTTAAACTTAAAATAACTTTATAGTGAAGCAAATAATTATCTTTTATCTCTAAAGTAGAGAATTAGAAAACGGGAAAGTAAAATCAGTTTAAATAAACATTATGATGTATTTGCAGCAGTTCCTTCAAGTTGCATAATGCTTGCTCGGCCGCCCTTCTATCAAATATTTATAAATAAAATTATTGAGTCACGTGAAGCAAATTAAAATATTATAAACTATGAATGAGTCACCTTCGCTTTAAACAATTGTTATAAGAGCTCAGAACAACTCTGGCAGAGATTAATTGGACCCAGATCGTAACTAAGAGAAGGACCCTAGTCCACCTGCCACACTCAATATTAGACTCTAAAAATCTGAGGAAGCAAAAGCCACTAACTCCGTAAATAGAATTGACTCTGATACAGGACTGCCAATGATTCCAGCACAATCTTTGCTTTCTCCGTTGATGATCTATAAAAATTATTTTGAGTTCACTTTTATAAAACTATATGACTCCTAATATTTCAAGCAAAAGTTTTTTCTTGATTCTCATTTTGATATTTTGTAAGTGGAAAGTAAGGGAAGCGATTTTAAGCCAAATAGATAGATCTATTTGGAAATCTAAAGCAAAATAACCAAAGATTCAACAGTATCCAAACATAGAATCATCAAAATATATTGTGATAATCTGAATACAAAATATTGATTCTATGAATCATCACTCTCATTCAGCCACCAAATAAAACAGCGGCAATTTATCAAAAGTCACTAATGAATTTATTATTATAATGTATATTTAGGAGGCTTGAATAAATTAGAAGACTACTCGCCTTTAGTGTCTGAAATGAAATCTAAACTCTAGCCTTTCTCATTCAAGAGCTATCTAAAAAATCAGGGAAGCGGGAATGCTGCCGCAATGCAGAGTCCTATCATCACCTCCAAAATAATGCCTTTCCCTTCCAGCTCTTTGGCTCGCTCTCACTATTCAAATGACCCGGAGGCTCAACAATAGCAGAAAGCAAATGACCAAGGAGGATCTTAGAGCAAGAAATTTGATAATAAGGGGAATGTAGTGAATTGGACGATGGGCGAACGATAATTAACAGTACAACTGGAGAAAATTGACATCACCTCAAACTCCACCAACACTCTTCAATCTCCTACTGTGCTCAAAGTACCAGAGGCCGATAAAAAAGCTAGTGTAGGTCCCGGTGGGAGGAGGAGGTCTCGCTTCTATGCGAAGGATGCAAGGACTGAGATGGATGTGAGGAGCTTCGCACTTGGTGGAGGGTCTGCACAAGGCTAGTATGGAAGCTTCTCTCCAGTTAGACAGAGTCTGCACAGAGAAAAGATGAGTCTAGTGACTCATGACTACCAAGGCCAACTCAAGATATGAAATCTCCAATTGTCTATTTTAACTTAGAAGCTCTTACAAGGTTTCTCTTATCCAGTCCTAGAACTCCCTCAGATCTTACTCGTATTTATTAAATCAATATCTCAAGGTGCAAGGGCATACCTTCCATAAATATACTCACCCCAACCAAGAAGTAATTTTAACCTAAATTTTTGAAGGATGCTGCCGATGGGCTCTTAGCTAAGACAGATGAATCTCAAAGGGATCACATCCACCTAATTGCAAAGTCATTTTTAAAATACAGAGGTCAATTATTAAGTCCTCTAAGGAAAGACTCATTGAGGAAGCAATTTCAGAGACAGAGGCCAGACAGACTCAATCATAAATTCAAACAAGAGAATAAGATATCATAATTCTCCTTTTAATCTTCAACAGATAGGTAGGGGAGCCAATGGTTCATTGCTGAGCATGCAGTAGTTGTAGTCACCTATGCTCTCAGCTAGGAGTACTCCCCGATCTGGCTTCATGGTGCCTCTCTCCCCGATCACAATTGACGGAAGGGCTAAGCACAGCAAGGTCATGCAGAAACTATATTTATGTTCATATATCACTTCATAACTTATCAAGGAATAGGATACCACAAAAACGAGGGCCAAGAGAGAAAGATTCAGAAAGAAAAATACACTCCTCAAGAACTCAAAAATTATAGATGAATTCTTTTATTGATGTATTTAAATAAGAATGCAGGCGCATTCCTCAAGAGCAACAGCAAAAATAACCGCTCTTTTCAGGGCGCAAAGTATGAAGACAACACGACAAACGAGAAAGAGGATGAGGAGGATGTGGAATTAGAGGTTTTTAAGTAGTATCTAAGCGAAATTTAATATCTCTATCTCTATTTGTAATCTCGAGGCTAATCAGTAGGAGCCAAGTTGGGGAGTGATACAACCAGACGAGATGTGGAAGTCTTTTTGGGACCTTTTCATGCTTCTTTGCATAGTTTGGCAAGCAGTCTATATTCCTTTCAAACTCTGCTTTGATCAAAGTCTGGATAAGACTCACGATACTTGGAGTGATTTTGAAACAGCTATGGACTTATGCTTTGGGTTCGACATTTTGCTTAAATTTTCTTGATTCAAATTGATTGCATAAAGCTTAATTTCAACACAGGCTTCTATAAAAATGGTGTTCCCATTCTAAGTCGGAAGTTGATTATCATCGCCTACTTAAAGTCTTGGTTCCTTCTCGACTTAATCATTAAAGTTTTTTCTTACTTAATTAGCACGATACCCTATGCCACAGTGGTTGACTTCCTCATTTAAGCTTCAGATTCATCAAGCACCAAAAGTACCAAGAATAACCAGACCACTTAATTAAGATAATTATACACTAACTTTAATTATTGAATTCTATAATTACTGAGACTGATTCGTATCCTGAGGTTCCTAAGATTTCTAAAGCTGCTCCGAGTGCTAAAAATATCCAACCTCAAATCTAGGTATGAGGATTTGGTTTACAACGATACAGTTAATGTAAAGAACCTATGATTATTATTAGATATAGGATTTTAATGTGCTATCTGGGATTGCTAAAATCCTTCTGATTATAATGTTCTTCACACACACTTTCGCATGTCTGTTTTGGCAGATAGGCTATCAATCTTCCTCTTCTTTCAGCACATCATGGGTTATTCACAAAGGCCTGATAGATTAAGATGTCCTTACTCAATACCTAATGAAGAGAAGTTATATTCTAAGTTTATTTCTTTTGCTTACCTGACATCTATGTACTGGGCATTCACAACTTTAGTTTCCCTGGGCTATGGAGATATCTCAGCCACTAATAACCCGGAGAGGCTTATCTGTATGGTGTCTATGATAACCTTCTCATGGGTCTATGCACTTACACTTTCTCAGATCTCTCGCATAGTTTCTGAGTATAACTAGGCTGCTGTTCAATTCAGGGAAAACATGTTCTATGTGTAGAAGTGGATGAAGTACCATGACCTCAGCAACGATCTCAGAAATCAGATTAGGAGATTCCTGGAGTATCAGTGGGATCTTAGAGAGTAGATGAAAATTGAAGAGGCAGATGTTAAAGTGGAAAAATATTTACATTAGGGGAGTAGTATAAATAAGATTAGATAGATACTTCTAAAGTTGCTTTATAATTTATCTGTGGTAAGGTTAATTTCTCTTAATATGCTTTTAAGTAAATTCAGCCTTAATATTTATTCTTTTAAAAAAATATTCCAATTTTCTTAAAAAAGATTGAGAATTTTATAGTATGATCACCTACCTATTTATTTTAACTAATTATCTTATCCTTGATAAATTTACTTAATCAACTTTATGAAGCTTCTTAATCAAGATCTTAGAGAAAAGATTATTCTATACACTAAATATTAAAATTAAATGCTCCATTCTATATAGTTAAATTTACAACTAATGCCAAGCAACTAAGAAATTTGAGTTTCCTGTCTCAATTTAATGTTGACTTTATGGATGAGCTAGCCTTTAGAATGGGCACCTAGACTTTTAGCGTGGGGGAAGATATCCTCTTAGTAAGGAAGTTTTTCATTAAATATAATTCTGTAGGAGAAATTAAACATACACACATACACACACAATCACTAATCTATCCTTTTATTTCTATAAGAGAAGGAAGAAGGAGATAGGATATTCTTCATAACCTCTGGCAAAGTTTGCGTGCTCCATCGCAAGACGCACACCTACTTGGACGACTTGCAAGCAGATGATTACTTTGGAGAGTTGGGTTTCTTCACTGAGAAGCCCCGGACGACTAGTGTGAAGGCCAGAGATTTCACCAACACGATTTTCCTGGATCGAAAATCCTATTTTTAAGTAGCAGAGAGTGATCCTAAACTCCTTGCTATGATTGTAAGATGACTTCGCAATAATTGGAAAATATATGTAGGGAGTGTTTTATAAGCTGCAGAATGCTTTGAATAACAACGACTACACATACATGAACATGCGGTGCTTCATATGCCGCAACACTGATCACATAGCAATTAACTGTGACTCCTTCAAGCTCCAGAGAGGAAATCTTCATAAGATATTTAACCAAATGTGTAAGTAGAAAAAAAAATACGTAATTTATCAAAGGTTATATATTTGGTTGAGCTTCTGATTTCTTATTTTTGGCTTTAGATGTGAACCACAACCACCCTCATAACAAGAAGAGACTAAGTTCCAGTTCAATTTTAACAAACCAGTTGAAATAGCCAAAGAAGGCTGAAGACTTTAACACTTCAGAGTAAATTTTAAATAGGCGTGATAGTTTATGGATTTTAAGTTTTATAAATGGAAATGAGGGAAGTGGCATTGCTAGTTGACAGAGATGAAATCAGGGATGCAATGAAAGTTGCATTAATCAATTCCTCATAATTTTAATAAGTGAACTCTATAAACACTGAGGTGAAATCATCTATGGACAGTGAAGACTATATGAGGTTCCTCTATGAGCAAGCAGGCTATGTTGAATAGCTGGATTCATTTGCATACTATATCCATTTATTTATCAATCAATCATAAATATTATTTGCAACAGAGACAAGCCATTCAATGTCCACGCACCGGATCCATAATCAGGATACTCTATAGAAGTCCAAGAACACTCCCACCCCTCATAATAAAGCAGATACTGTTAATTACTCCCTCAATAAGAAATTCGGAAAGAGCACCCTCAAATAGTACTTGCACTTTCTATTTTTTACATTTACACCATAAGAGGAAAGGGAAAAATAGGCAGAGATGTAAAAACACCCACTCCTTCTAATATAAAAAAGTAGAATAAGAAGACACCACACTCCTAGTTTAAAGGCAAGAGCAATTCTGAGTAAGAGGAGGAGGGTGATGATGAAATTAGGGAAAGTGAAAGCGACAGCAAAGCCAGTCCTTAATAGATAGACCGTAGGAAGATAGGTTTCCCTCAATTCTACAAACTTGTCAACCTCGATAACAACAAGTTTGGTTATTTGAAGTTTCAAAAAAAAGTTTAATATTTTTAAGAGCATAAAGAAATCTCAACTCGATGGTATACAGCTTGGGCAACTATAGAAAAACAAGGTATATTCTACATCGAGTATTGCTTAAATTAAGAGTTTATTATTCACTCTATTTCTGTTTTATATTTAGGATGATTCTTCAAGTGAGGAGGAGAAATATGGATCTGGATCCAAAGTGAAACTAGCAGAGACAGTCTCAACTCCTATGGGTAGCAGTGAGGCCTAAAAGTCCAACAACCGTTCTTAAAACATAGGCAGTGGGAAACGAAATCACTCTCAAAATATTAGCAACCCCAATCTGTAGCAGACATCAGAGAAGATTTCTGAATTCGGAGATAACTATCAAACCGAGGGCTCTGTAAGTAGAAATGAGCGAATAATCTTTTAAGGCTAGACTTTATAAAATTTTGAATGAGGATGGCATCGTAGATGTGAGTCTTGAATTCAATCAGGAGGAAAACGATGGCCAGTAACCTCGGATACACGGACTAACTTTTGACAGATCATAGTTTGTGTTATATCTAGATTATTTAAGTCCTTTGTTAGCTTATTTTGCAAATGCTGAGGACTACGGAATGAACGAGATAATTTTAGAAGCATCTGAGAGGGATGAAGAAACTCCAGGCGCCTATAAAGTCTTCAAGTTCAAGAATACTCTAAGCCAGCGGATGTTCTCTTTAAACTTTGGCAGACATACTTCGGAGTCTAATGACGAGAGTGGCTCTCATTAAATTTTATCCAATATTACAAGTGCTGCTAACAAGATCAATTGATTGATTAAGTCTTTCTATTTTAAAAAAATAAGACTGATTAGACACAGCCCAGTAATACTATAGACTCGTTCTTATATTTAAAAAGCCATTTGAATTTATGTGAGACACGATTAAGCGGAATTCGAAGAAGATGAGCTCAGGCTTTTTAAACTTATTCAAGGTGGATGACAAGAAAGCCAAGAACTAACTAGGAAGAGGGAGAGTAAACAATTACTCTTGCAGAACTTTTTAAATGAGAGTGCTTAATACGATTCTTGAAATTCCAATAGAGGTGAGAAGGAAATCGTCCAACCCCTATCTCATCAATCAGCAATTTAAGTTTGCAGATGAAGTGAGTTAACTTGACGCAAATTTAGACAAGTCTGTTAGATCCCTAAGATTGAAAGGCTCCACCTCCTATAAAGACTCTCAGAATTAATGATTCTGCTTTTTTAATTTCATCACTCTCAGGAGCTCAATCAAGTTTAATAATGTCTTTCAAGATATGTTTCGTTTCTGAAATTTTTAAGTGGAGGGTCAAGCTGAATCCTACTAGGCGATGGCAACTCTATCCAATGATAGTCCAGGTCTAAAATCTAAGGCGAGTCTAAGTTTCACACTCAATCCTTCACATGGCAAGGCGCTTTTCCAAAAGCAGCAGTCAAACCAGAGCGCTGGGAACAAAAGCGCCAGTAATAACCCTCTCAGACAATCATCAGCTGCTCTCTAATTAAGAAATTCTTTGAGTCCCTCATCCAATGAGAGTAGCTACCAAAGGATAAGTAAAGCTTAAGAACAAGACACAAAACTCGCACCCTAGAGATCTATCAGGAGCATACTTTTCAATAAGAATCTCAGTTCAGAGTCAGATTATCAAGAAAATTGACTATTATACTTTATTAGTAATTGAGATTAGCAATAAAGGGAAGCAATCGAAGTAAAGCCTGCCTAGAATGTTTTCATGACTAGTTATACACATCTGTTAACGGATGAGAGGAAGAGTTCAAAGTTGAGTGGGGAGTCCTCCGTTGTCACGCAGCACTAGAAGACCTAGTATGTAATTGAGACTCATAGCCCTCCTAAGCTCGCTCAAAACATCAAGAAATCTTCAACTAGACTCAGTGATAAAAGAAGTGGGCATGGCAGTAGACTTTAATCTCTTGCACTTGTTGATTTTAATTTAAACTTCAGATGATATATGAGAAAGATGAAGAGTTTGATCCAATAGTCGAGGAGAGCAGCAGCTTCTCAAATAAGTCCACCTTCCTCAATCGTCTTTCAACTCAAGGTGCGCAGAAGAAATCTCACAACTTCATTTATCCAAGATTTCAGTTTTAAGGTTTTAACTCTAGCTCTCCCTCTACAATGAACGAGTTAAAAGTGAGCCAGCAACTAAAAAAGAAACCCTCTCCACAGCAGTCCTAAATAGAACCGATTCAGTAGAAAGTGCCATAGAACTCTGAGATGCTGCTTTCTGATGGCTCCTCCTCAGTGGAGGAGCATGAAGAGTTTGAGAGGCTGACTGGAGATAAGAGAGCAAAAACGCAAGTCAAATTAGAGAAGTAGTAGAGCTAAGATCAACCAGCAAAGAGCTAGCCGTAGCATCAGAACAGTCCCGAAATCAAGCAAGTGAGGATGCATTTGGGCAAACGATAAAACAAGCTGAATAGCAAAGCTCTCTCAAATGCGACTAACACCACAGACAACACTGAAATTAGAACATCAGCGCAACTTGCCCAAAGGAAGAAGAAGGGGAGAAATGTAGAGAAGAGCATGTTTATGAATCAGAAGAGCAGTAGAAGCAAGGACAGCGGCAATTCAATGCTCTCCATGAGTTTCAAAAGCACATTGGAGAGGAATAACTACTTCGCCAAACTAGAACAGGACATGGTCAGAGAATTGCAAGAGGTGTTTGAAATTGACAGCGAATATATTCTAGGCGATGATGATGATGACATAGAAAGGAATGGGGAAGGTGGTGGTGATAATGATAATGAAAGTGGAACTTAGAGTGAGGGAGAGAAAAGTGAAGGCGATGAATATCTAAAGTAAATGGAGGCAGTGATCAAGCAGATTGAATAGGAGGAATTGGAAAGGCTGAAAGCAGAAGAGTTATAAAAGTAGCAGTAGCAGAGAGTAGAGTTCTTAAGAGCTCAGTAGTAATAGCTTTTGGCTTCTCAAGTGAAAAATTATAAGGAAAAGAAGCATGGATCGAGAGTCAAGAGGAATACTCCCCTTGAGAAATCTAAGTTTTCCAAAGGAGAGAATACCCTATTTATTGAGGAAATAGAGCAGCTCAATCTGGAGAGTAATTAGAAGGGAGGGGATCAACTTATGAACTAGATAGAACAGATAATGAGTAAGTTTGATAGGAGAGCAGCTAAGTAGATTACTATATGCGTCGACTCACTTGAGTCTCACGACTTCAGTCGACTGAAGCTTTAATCTCAACCTATAAGAACTCTGCCTCTCTAGAGAGCGACTTCATAAAGCAGTAAATTTTCCACCTCGATTTTATTATTATTCTTGACATCAAGGAAGTAGTCAAAATTTGAATCAAAACTCTATTCTAGCTAAAGTTGATTATATGGCTGTTTTTTTTAATAATTAAGACATTTTTAATTTTAATGGAGTGGAACTCCTACTTCAGAGACGCCAAGAGTATCATTGAACTTCTGAAGGAGAACCTGCCACCACATCCACCACCTCACCTGCTCCCACGCCACCCTCCACTGCTACGGTAAGCTTTTCTGGCTCCTATAAATGTTTTAGATTTGAGCTATCGCGATTAAGGAAGTAAAGTAATATACAAACGCAAATGCTGTCACTTTCGATAAAAGAGCTTGAAGTTTTAAAAACGAAAGTCAAAACTTCAAAGAAAAGCTTACCGTAGCAGTGGAGGGTGGCGTGGGAGCAGGTGAGGTGGTGGATGTGGTGGCAGGTTCTCCTTCAGAAGTTCAATGATACTCTTGGCGTCGCTGAAGTAGGAGTTCCACTCCATTAAAATTAAAAATGTCTTAATTATTAAAAAAAACAGCCATATAATCAACTTTAGCCAGAATAGAGTTTTTATTCAAATTTTGACTACTTCCTTGATGTCAAGAATAACTTTAAACAATCTTACATAAGATAATAATTTCGGTTTCTTAACTAGTACTAAATAAGTGCTGAGTTTTGAAATTGGTTATTAATTATATTCCCTAAATTTTACTTTACTTTACTATCTATAAACAATATATTTATTTATCCTTCACAATATTTTTCGAAGAGGAAGTTAGATAGTTTCCGGGGGTAGAGCAAGTACACAGTAGAGTCTGAAATGGGCTAAGATGAAGCCCTTTAAGAAGATAATTTCGAGGATCAAAATTAAGTTTTTGATACTGAATTCCCAGTCGACGCAGCGCTTGAGAGCAAGCTGCTGAACGAGTTTGAGAAAGAGAGAGAATCTAATCTCTCTCCTAAGAAGTAGAATCGGAGGAAATGAAGGCAGGCAGCATGAGCATTTTTGCTATATCAAATTGCATTTTCTGAAAGTGCTTTTATGTCAAATGTATATTACGAGATAAGGAATACTTTTAAAGCATACACAATAATAATTTTCTTAATTTCATTTATGGATAATAGAGCTAAATGAGGGAATATTATAAAATTATTGTTGGAAATAATTAATAATTTATAAAAGCGATTATGTGGCTAAGCAAGTTGTCCAATGGCGTCCGCCGAGGCTTCCTTAATAAGGATAGAGAATTCATCAGAAGATGGCCCGTTGACCCCAAGGTTGTTTTCTTCGGCCCCCCTAACACCTTCGTCCAAGAGCTTTCCCAAAGGTAAGGACAATCTCCAAAGATACCAATGCACACTTGATAAATATCAGTTGCTTTGAGTTCACTCGTGAATGAATTATTTCCTATGAGATATTAAAGCTGGCTTGTAGATTTGCCATTGACCTCGGAGTACCAATTGTGGATATGGATGTCGTCCTCCAAAACGTAGTGGAGCGTGCAGGTGAGGATGAGGAGTTCTCTCACTCTTTCTTCTTGAAGGTGCGCGACATGATAAACGCAGGAGATGAGGAAGCACTCATCAAGGAGAGAGTGCACACCAAGCTGCTCCGCCTCACCCAGGAGGCCAAGAACGGCTTCGTCCTCACTAACTTCCCTGAGAACGCTGCTCAGGCTGAGGAGCTAGAGGCCTTCCGCGGAGGTCTGAACGCCTTCGTGCACGTCTCCCTTCCTGATGATGTGCTTGTGGACATCGAGGAGAACAAGTTAGAGTGTCTTGACTGCGGCCGCAATTACTACAAGCTTGACTATGAACATATTAATTTAGAGATTAACAATATCTTTACTTAAAATGAGCAAGGACTTTTAAATCTCATTTATAAATCACCTTATGATTTAAATATATTTGCACAATTGATTTGCTGTATAGTTTCAAACCCATTATGTCTTATTATATTGAATATATTTTGAATGAAAACGAAGCAGAAGGAATCCACATCCAGCACTTCCTGCCTGAGGACGGTCACTGCGTAGACTGCGGTTCTCAAAACATCCATGAGAGCAGCGACCCCATCACCTTCGAGCAGGAACTCCTCAACTACAAGGCCTCCAAGGAAAACCTCCTCAGCTTCTACGACCACTATGTAAGTTTATAAAATACGATCAACACCTAAGTATACTTGCATCAACAGCACATGAGTGAACCTCGTTTTGAAATTTCTTCTAACTTATTTTCATAGGGCCTGTTGGTGGACTACGAATTGAAGAAAGGCTTCGAAGACTACGAGAACCTCAAGAAAAAAATTCAGTACGCAGCAAAGCACTGAGACCACCACGCACCTTCCTCTTCTTTCCTCCTAGAGAAAACCTAAACTTCTGTTATCAGCAAATAACACACATTTTTATTATACTAATAATTTTGTGTGTGAGCAAATGCTTCTGATGTTTCAAGGCACTTTGGCCTAAACAAGAGAGCAATATTGCATTATTTAAACAACCAAACTTAAAGTTTAAAATTAGAGAGAGAAAGAGAGAAACTCCCAGAAATAGATAGGTAAAGAAATTGAATAAATGCGTTTTCATATTCTTTCATAAAGTTTTGTTGATCGTTGTGAGGAAGTGTCATCATGATAGATCCTTAGAGTAATTCATAGCTCTCCTAATAAGTCTTTGCATAACTATTCTCTTATAAAAGAAGGCAATGAACTTGTATTGATATAATTTATAATAGGGACAAACTTGAGGAAGATGATTTGGTGAAGTTGATGCATCATGTCTTGCATCTTGCTACTCTCGCGATTCACCATCAACATAGAGTGCTTCTTGAACTTCCTGTATTCATCCGTGCTTTGCTATCCCTTCAATGTTCGCTTGCCTAAGCTTGATCCTCTAGTTACAGTATGCTTCTCCTTGGACGCTCCCTCGTTTGTCTTTCTCTCCTAGCTTCTTTCCTGCTAGTGTCCACCCGTGTTTGCACTATTGATCGTGATGTTAGCTGAATTGTCTCTCTCAGCTTTCTCCTTCGATCCTTTCTTCAGCTTTTTGGTTTCTTTGCCAGTCTACTGAGTCATTGTATCTCCTCTTTGAGGGGAGCTATCGTCAAAATCTATCAAAGGCTCATCCATTTTAACTCCTATGAACAAGAGTTTCTCCTTCTCCTGAATCTGCTGCTTTATAATCTCAAGTCTGGAGAAAAATTCATCTCCGAACTTGGTTGGCTACTCTTTGATCTTCTATTCAAAGAAGCGAACTGTAAACTCCAAGCGACATTTCTCGAAATACTGCTTGAGAAGGTAATCTCTGCTCTGAGAGTCAATCTAAGAGAGCTTGTTGTAGACTAACTTAGCCTTCTTATTCTTCCTGCTCTTGGTATAGTAGTGCTTGATCATTTGATTCCGCTCTTTATCCCAAAACAGGCCCAGGAAGGCTAAACGATGGCTTACCATAATCATCCTCTCCTTCCATTAGACTTGGATCTTTTAAACTGTCTTGTAGAAGTTAACAAACTTCATCTTCAATTCATGCACCTCAGCTTGCTAGGTCAAGAATTGTAAGAGAGTAGAGCGCGCATTTTCCTCAACTCTCTCTTGCTTAATAGATGTTATGAAGTTGAAGCTCATTGCGCTTAATCGAGCTGCTCTTAAAGGGATACTCAATCCCTCAGCTTTAAGCTTTTTAATAAACCAGCGTTGGATCTTCTTAGTGCAGCTTTCTCTTAGTTGTATCAGTCGCTTCTACTCTCTGAGTTAGGAAAAATTTTCCCAGAGAGTGAGCATTATGAGTCCAGTATTCATTTAATTGATCCATAGCTTGTTCTTCTGCTGCTTTTCCTATAGCTTTAATCGCTCTTCCT
>JAJKFJ010006807.1:0-17227 GCA_027382625.1 Tetmemena sp. SeJ-2015
TATTTAAGGCTGCTTAAGCTTTGAAGCGCATTTGAAACATGGCGGTGCAAGCTAATGCAACACCACAAAATTTTTAAAGTATGTGCGGTCCCGGGCTTATGTGCGGTGCTGGTACCGCACGTGCGGTCCGGAACCGCACGTGCGGTGGGGGACTCAGGGCCCAAAATATCTAAAGCTTTATATTCAAGGTCTATATTTTAGAGTGGTACTTATCACATATTTTTAAATACCAATCTTCATTTATAATCTGAGTTTATTATGTTTTAGAGCATCACGATGGTCAGCAAAATAGTCAAACCGGAATCGCGAGCTACTCTATTCGGTGCTTTTAGTTTGGTAGGATCAACCGGTATACTATTCATCCAAAAAATTAATACAGATATTTAAGGGTTGAATAATCCATTTTAGTAATCAACTAGTTAAAATTTTATGAAATATCTTAATTTGAACAAACAAAAAGCTTATTCTCGCCCAAAAGTAGTGAGAAAAATTACCCACCATGAGTCGTAACTCCGAAAATATTCCATTCATTGATAATGAGAGAATTGGAAATTCCAAATCTAAATAAACCTCAACTCTAAAGCCGCCAGAAGACTAGTATCTTAAAAATTAAGACAATTTCTAAACATCTAACACAATTATACAGGAATCATATCTTCTAGATGAACAAAATCTAATAATAATTGTATAAACGAGAGAAAAATTTATTTTCTTGAGAAAGAAAAGCGCCATCTCCAATTTTAATGTGGCCACCGTTTTCATAATCCAATTTGCTTCTTTTCTAATACTAAATTTCATGAACGCTTTTCTCTCCTATATAATCTCGAGTTCTGAATACTACAACGTTCCCTCAGATCAATAGGGTGAAGTTTTAGGATCATTGACTTTCTACTCTGAACTTAATTATTCAATGTATGATTGAATTTATTATTTAAACTTGCCGCAATTTTCTTTGGGTTTATGATAGGAGTCGTGATGGACATCTTTGGCAGAAAAATCCCAATAATTATTGGACTCGCAATAAGTGGAGTTTCAATTATTGCAATACCTTTTGGCTCAACAGTCTATCCCTATATCTGCATTTTCAGGTAAATTTAAAAGCTCCCTCATTCTAAACTGTAGAGTATTGGAATCGGTTGGAGTAATTCCTGCTTAAATTTCTCCGCTGCTGCCTGACTATATTGAGAGGAAATCTTAAGGCCTTGCAAACTCATATGTATTACCTATTCTTATCTTTAAATACACTCTTCTAGATCAATATTGTTTACACTGCAGCTAGCCTAATTTCAACTTCCTTAGTTATCAAACTTCAGCGAGTAATGGATCTAGAGTATTGCTTTATTCTAGTAGGAGGACTGGTGCTCCTTACAGTTCCAATCCTTGTATTCGGCTTGAAGGACTTTAAAGTTGGAAGAGATCAATTGATTGCATCTCTAACCGAATACTCAGGCAGCTAGATATAAGTTGCTCCAAAAAGCAAAACTAAGGAGAGATTACTCAAGCTCAAACTCTGATTAAATTTTATTTAACTAGCCCTGCTATAGCTTAAACATACCTTGACTCATGACTTAGACTTTATAGTAGCAGTAGTATGTAACTTCTCATCTAAGATGGCTTCGACAGCTCTGTTTTAGTTTGGCATAATTTACATGAAGTATAAACTTGAGAATGAGGCTAGCTAAGTTTGGACCAAGGATGAGGCTGATGATGCAGTGAGTTGGCTTTTGTTCACTAGCAACATCTTGATCGTGCCTACATCTATAGTTATCGGATGGAGCAGTGATAAGTTAAAATCTTGGATGCTAGTTTTCGTGATAAGCTTCTTGGTTGTGGGATTCCTGTTGATGATTTTGGTAGTTGAAAACTCTGAATGGGCCTGGTTCATTGGATACACAGGCGCTGTTACTTTTCACATTGAAGCCTATCTCATGGTATCATACTCTTTCTTATCTCTTAATGTTTTAGAGCATCAACTATTAATATTTTTGACTGCTTGGTGAATTTTAAATTAAGATAGTGAAATTCTGTAATAATAAGGTCATAAGTTAGAACTGTTGACATCTTCAAAATGTGTTGAATTTAACTTGCAATAATTTTTTTTTAAATGTATTAATCTGATATATAAGAGGAGGAGCATTAACTTTCAAAAGAAATATCTTCAGACAACTTAATGAATGATGCCGAGATAGAAAAGTGCTTGAGATAATAGATTGAACCCAAAAACTCCCAAAGCTAGTAGCACCTCACTATTGAAAATAGTTGAGGACTTTTCACAATGCCTATTATCTAAAAGAATAAAGAAGGATATGAAAAATCTGTTTTTTAGTCATTTCCAGTCCAGAATAGAGTATTTATGTTCATGAAAATAAAAGCAGAAATTTCCAACTATAACATAATCGCAGCTTACATGGTGATCTTCTCTTGTTACCTCATTATAAACTTCATCACAGCCTTTCTATCCTACATAGTAGCGAGTCCAGAATACTATAACATTCCTGGCGATAAGCTAGGCGAAGTGATGGGATCGATAACATTTTATACCGAGATAGCGATGGTGAGTGGAAGCTTTTTTCTTGGTGTGATTATGGACTTAGTGGGTCGAAGATTTCCTATTTTAATAGGATTGGGAATATCCTCCATCCTAAATATAGCAATTCCTTATGGCGATAGCGTTTTTCCTTATGTGGTTTCACTCAAGTAAGATTAAGAAATTTAATCCAATTTACAGGGCAATTATGGGATTGGGAGTATTACCATCTTTAGCCTCTCCTCTGTTAGTTGATTATATCGAGAGAGAATCTTTAGGAATTGCCAGTTCTTATGTAAGATATTTATAGACCTATAAAGATTTTAGTAAAATGTGTTAATAGCAATTGGGGCTATTATTTCAACAACATTGGTCCTGAGACTTCAGTATGTCATGGACCTAAAATATTGCTTTCTATTGATTGGTGGGTTAGTGCTTGTGCTATTGCCTTTTCTTGCTTTTGGTATAAAGGACCCTACTCTCAATAAGGCAAAAAAGTATGGAAAGCACAGCAATTAATCCTGATTTACGTATATATGCTAGTCGTTCAAGCTTAAAATTTAATTGTAATAAAAACCTTGCAATGAGCTAATTAAGGGATTTTATAACTAGCAACATGGACTTCTTTGTAGCTATGCTTCTAAATTTTTCAAGTAAAATGGCATACTCAGTTTTCATGATGTTTGGGGTGATCTATTTAAGATTTCAGCTTACTAAAGTAGCATCTCCTCCTTGGACAACTTCAGATGCTGATGAGGCTCTTAGCTGGGTGTTCTTAATTAGCAATTTGACTATGATACCCTCACTTGTGGCTCTTGGTTGGGCTGCTGATAGAATAAAAAACTGGATACTATTCCACAAATTATAGAAAACTATTGAATTCTTAAATGGTAAAGAATTCAATTTTTTATAATGTGTCATTGTAAATTTCACCTTGGATATGAAAATGAATGGTGGAAGACAAGAGGAGTATTTTAATTTCCATAAAATAATTAAAATCCTTTTATAGTTATTTTTACTTCTCTAGGTCTAATTGGATTCGTTCTTTTGATAATATTGATAGAGGACTTGGAGTACCTTTGGTTAACTGGCTTTGCTCTTGGATTAGTATTAAAAATTTAAAATTTGTATTCCAAGTTGGGACAATTTTAGTGGTAAATTTTTTACCTCTGTTAAAGATTTTTCATAGAGCTCTTCTATTGTGGGTAAAATAGTTGAGGAAGAGTCAAGGGCCACTCTGTTGGGCTTTTACTAGCTGCTGTCATCGTTTGCAACTCTATTCATCCAAATATAATCAGGGAATAAAAATGAAAATGAAAAATTTGTGTTAGATATTTGTGTTCAAATCTATTGATAATGATATCCTCTTATAAACTAAGAGAACTCATTAATAATCGTCAGGATTGGCCTAAGTCTCTTGATTTCTAACTAGTGCAATCATGCTGGTTTATATAAACATAAAATTTAATTATGTTTGATGATTTACCACTCCTCATCTTGCTCTTGCATTATTCTCTGAAATGGATTCAAAACCCCATAATATGATAAGAAAGTGAAAATAAGTTGTGTATAATTAATTTCTTTATCAATACTTATAATCATGCGAGTCAAACGCGAAATTACTCAAAAATAACTACACATCCTATCTCAGTTTCATTTTGACTCCTAGTAATAGTATAAAATTGCTTGACAGCTCTGCTTTAGTTTGGCATAATTTATATGAATTATATACTTGAGAATGAGGCTTATGATGCAGTGAGTTGCATTTTGTTCACCAGAAACATCTTGATAGTCCCTACTTCTATTTTTATATGATAGAGCAGTAATGATAATTTAAATCTTGGAAGCAAGTTTCTGTGATTAGCTTCTACGTCATTGGATTCCTTTTGATGATTTTGGTAGTTTATCTTATAGAGCATCAATATATCTTTTATCTCAATGAGTCAAATTAAAATTTGGAGAAGGCTATTCTAAAATTACAAATGACTTAAGTAACTGCCAAATTTATCCAGAAAATGTTGAAATTGGCTTTATAATAATTTCTTGAAAATGAATTAATCTGATATTAAAGAGGAGGAAAACCATAAGATCCTATAAGAAATATCTACCTAAAATTTGCTGAAGGACGTCGAGGAGGAATAAAACTAGAGAGAGCAGGAAAACCCCAAGCACTATCAAAGCCATCTATACTTATCTATGGAACAGAGTTGAGGATTTTTCACAATGCCTGTTATCGAAAAATAAGAAGAAGGAGAAGATAGTTAGTCTGCTTATCAATCTATATCCGGGCAGCATAGATTATTTATGCTAATGAAAGTAAAAATGGGAGTTTCTAACTTTAACGTAATCACAGCTTTTATGGTTATCTTCGGCAGCTAGCTCATCATAAACTTCATCACAGCATTTCTATCTTACATAGTGACGAGTCCAGAATACTATAATGTTCCCGCAGATGAGCTTGGAGATGTGATGGGGACAATTACATTTTATACAGAGATAGGGTTGGTGAGTGGAAGCTTTTTTCTTGGAGTTATAATGGATTTGGTGGGACGAAGATTTCCCATTTTAATAGGATTGGGAGTAGCTTCTATCCTAAATATAGCCATTCCTTATGGCCATAGCGTGTTTCCTTTTGTGGCCTCAATGAAGTAAGTTTGAGAATTTAATTAATATTTTAGGGTAATGATAGGATTGGGAATTCTGCCATCTTTAGCTTCTCCCCTGCTAGTAGACTATATTTAAAAGGACTCGTTAGGAATAGCCAGTTCTTATGTAAGATATCAAATATAAACTGATAATAATTTTTTTAGCAAAATGTGGTGATAGCTATTGGGTCTATCATATCCACGACCTTGGTTCTAAGGCTTCAGTATGTCATGGACCTCAAGTACTGCTTTCTTTTAATCGGGGGACTTGTCCTAGTGCTAATGCCATTCCTAGCTTTTGGAATTAAGGATCACACACACTCTAAGACAAAGAAAACTGTGAAGCAAGCCAACTAAACATGAATGGCGAGATTCTGTTAATCTTTCAAGCTTATAAATATGTTTGATATTTTATATTAACTTGCGATGAGCTAGTTATTATATGCTATAACTCACAACATGGATTTCTTAGTAGCTATGCTTTTAAACATTTCCAGTAAAATGGCTTTCTCAGTTTTCATGATGTTTGGCGTGATCTACTTAAGGTTCCAGCTCACAGAGGTCGCAAGTCCCAAATGGACAACTTCAGAAGCTGATGAAGCACTAAGCTGGGTGTTTCTAATCAGCAATTTGGCTATGATTCCTGCTCTTATGGTTCTAGGATGGACTGCTGATAGAATCAAAAGCTGGATCCTATCGCTCATATATTTTTATTTTTTAACTTTATAAAATTTCTAAATCCTTCTATAGTGATCTTTACTTCAGTTGGTCTAATTGGATTCGTGCTCTTGATAATTTTGATAGAGGACATGGAGTACTTCTGGCTAACAGGCTTCACTTTAGGACTGGTGTTATAAAATATAAATAATTTGTATTCCAAGTTGGAACGACTCTAATCGTAATAATAATTAACTACTGTTTAATTTTGAATAGAGTTCTTCGATAGTTAGTAAAATAGTGCAGAAAGAATCAAGGGCCACTATCTTGGGCTTCTACCAACTGATATCTATTTTGCCCACTCTATTCATCATAAAAATAAGCAGTGAATAAAGTAAAGCAATTTAGAAATGTTTGTTTAGATATTTGTGTTCAAATCTATGAGGATGTTATCCTCTTATAAACTAATATAGCTCATTAATCATCGTCAGGACTGGCCCTGCTCACTGAGTCTCGAGATCTCTCGCTAGTGCGGTCTTGTTGGTTATAAATAAGCATATCTTTAATGTGGTTGCTCCTCTCTTCATCTAATTCCTGTATTCTTCTCTGCAGTGCATTTTAAGGGAGTCTGTTCTTAGATTTGTTCACTGAGGTATTGAGCTTGCCTCTTGCCCCTGTCCTTGCTCTTGAGTCATAAGTTCCTGAAACAGCTCCAGCCACTGCCTGTCTGTCAAGCTTTAAGTTCAAGTAAGTGAAGAGGATCTCCACAATCTGGGCTGTCATTTAGAAAATACATCTCATTAATTTATTATTTAATTTCTGAGACTTTGTAGTCCCGATCAAATCCCAAAAGATCATTACCGTTGCCCTTGAAGGTTAAAGACCCATCTCTTGCTGGTCTTTTTTCTATCACTACGCTGTTATTTAGAGAGCCAAGTTTGTTAGCCCTGCTCCTCGATTCCTTAAGACCATTGATTCCAATCTAACTTGTAACTCCGCTTGCTGGCTCGCTTTCAGAATTCAACTCCAGAAGTCTCTTTTAAGACAAGCACGAAACTTTGATCAGAGCTTCAAGGAAGTCAGTGTAGTTCAATTTAGAACCCTCTACGTCTGATAGGTATCTCTCAGTAGGCAGTTGCTAGGACTGTTGCAGTTCCTCCTTATGAGCCTTCTCCTAATCTTTTTTGCCTCTCAGGATCTGCTTGTAGATAAATATGTACTCCTAGCTAGATAGTATGGCCGGTGTGATTCCCTTTTGAAATCCAAACTTAAATGCTAAAAAATTTACACTTGATGTAAGCATTGTAAGAGAGCTTTTGTTTCTCCCTTGGGTTCTCCTGCTGACAAGCTAGTTCAAACATACTCAGGAGAGACTTGTCATAGGCGATGAACAGAGCTTGGACCTCCACTGAAGTTAGGAAACTCTAGAACTCCTCCCTAAACTTCTCCTTCTTTTCAATGGCAATAGTGTTCTTCTCAGCATGCTGAGCAAGTATCTTGTCTCTCTTGGCTGCCTCCTTCCTTTTCCTCTCTTTCTCCTCCTGCTGGTTCCGCTCTTCCTTCACCTTCATCTTCTCAGCCTTCTTCTGCTTCTCCTCCTTCAGCTTCATGTACTCCTTCTCCAGTCTAGGCTGGATGCTGTTAATCTTAGGCTTGGCCTTCTTGGCATCCTTCTACTCCTGCTCGAGCCTAGCTTTGGCTTCCTCAACCTTTTTGTCTTACTAACTCTTCTGGTCTCCCAGTCTCTGGAGGAACTTATTGATGTCGAAGTCCTTCTTGAGTTTCTCCTTGTCATTCTCCCTTCTCTGCAAGCGCTCCTGCTCCTTCTACTCTTTCTGCTTCCTCATTTGAGCTGCTATCTCTTTCTACTCCTATTCCTTCCTGAGCTTAGGGTTGTTTTGCAGCTCCTCTTGGTGTCGACGATTCTTCTCCTCCCGCATCTTTTCAAGCTGTTCTCTGAGCATTCGCTTCCTCTACTCCAGCTTCTACTTGTCGAACTCCTTCTAATTCTCCTCATCTTGCTGTTTCCTCCATTTCTCTTCGATCACTCTGTTAACTATCTGCTTCTTTTACTGTAAGTGATAGCCTGGTGGAGGCAACTCTTCCAACTGGTTTTCAACTGCGAAAAGCAGATCTTCCATCACGTAGGCAGTTTCTAGAGTGATAGCTCTTATGTCAGAGGGTGCTTTTGCAACTTCAAGTTTTAAAGCAACTGACAGTGGTGCCTTTAAAGCTGCTGTTGATAGTCCATGATCTGAAGGTCTTGGGGACTAGAAGAGCGGCTTAATTCGTTTCTGCTTCAAGTTATTGAGGAGGATCTTTTCCTGAAAGACTGAGGATGCATGGCTTCCAAGAGCAGAAGTTCCAGTGGAACTCTGCTGTCTGCGGAGGGCGGTTACATCAATTGAATTGCTGAGCTTAGGATTCTATCTCGATCTTTGGTTGAGGCCAGGACTGAATCAATCTATAAATAAACATACATATATTAATAAGAGCATCCATATTACTTCCTAATTGGGTGGTTAGTGGGATTAGAGTGTATCTCATGAATTATCTTGTCCTTGGCTGCTTGCTTGAGATTCGGTCTAACTTTGACTACCTCTTTGATTTCTGCCATAGGCTCTAAGATATGGAAACCCAGCATCTTTTCGAATAGACCATCAAGTACCTCAACAACAACTCTCTAGCTTTCATCGATATCAAAGTATTCTGGAATGACATAGGTATTCACCACCTCTTTCTCTGAAATCTTCTGGAAGCCATCTGGCAGCGGGTAGTTAGGATCCTGCTGCAGTCTTTTGTTTAGCTCTGCCAATAGTTTATTATCGCCAGCAGTGAATTAACTAGGATCATCAAATAGCTTGGCGTTATTGCTTCCAGTCTTTTAAGCTACTCGCTTGAAATGCTCGAACAACTTTTGGAGGTACTCAGCTGGACTCATCTACGCTTAGAAGCTATACACATGCACTGATATAATTGGAAAGTTTAATTTTTCCTTTATGATAGCTGGAGAAGATACTCGACAAAACCTTCGAACTCAAGGACGCTCAAGGAGGCCTAGCCTTTATCTCTCTTCTTAAGTATTTCTTAGTTGATGAGTCTGACCATGTTTATGGAGTCCTCTTTGGAGCACTGTACATTCGTTATTTGGTATTCTCTCTGCAGCTTAAGCAACTCAGCTACGGTGATGAGTTGGTTCTTCTGAGAGAGAGCGTCGAAGGTTTCCTTGACGTTGGTGACTGGACCTGAAGTGTTTGCGTAACGGTTGAATAAGTTCTTGAAGATTCGCATGTTCTTCTACACAAAGAATCTCACAGCCATCTACAAATAAGTAAAGTATAAATTATTCTTTAATTTCATCTGGTCTTTAGACTCCTCCATTCGCAAGTCGTAGAGTTTGAACTGCTTCAGTTTCTTTAGCACTTATTATAAATTAATATTTTTAAAAAAAATTAAATGAATGCTTTAAAACTTACTTGCTTTATTCCTTCTGTCTTTGCTGGAGAGTGGGAGGAACGATGAGCCTCTGCTCGTCAAAACTCCTGGTGTCTTCAATAGCTATCTCACTCAGGTCCAGGTCCTTGGCCTTCACTATCTTCACATGCTTGATTGAGTTAATTCCCTTCTCTCTGACTTCTTCATCTTACCCCTCCACTAGCTTAGGCTCGAGTGAGAAGTTTCTCTTGACTTATTTCGGAAGCACTCCATGCTCATAGATCTTGCGCTAGTCAACCTGTCTCTTAGCGATCCCCTTGAGTTTGTCATCTCTCGCTCGCTTGAGTTCATCATGCAGAGCCTTGGCCTCGTTCTTGTTGGTGAGGTTGTTCTTCACCTTCTCTATGTCTTTGAGCACCCTCTCCAAGTGCATAGCTGCCTTGAGTCCCTTCCTCTTAGGACTTCTCGATGAGGCTTCATCAGTGGTGAGGTTAGCAAGTATAAGCTAATTCTGGATAGGCATGGCTACAGTATCCAGAGTGGAATTATCCAGAGTAGCCAATTGATTGTCCAGCTACTCAGTGTTGGTGCTGCTGTCCTGCTCGTTCTCAATAAAGTACTAAAGCATCTTAGGTATGTCCTCTCCATACAGTCCTAGTAGATATTTGAGGGAGGCTGACTTAACCCTCAGAGTCTTATCGATTCTGGAGTAAGCAGCCAGCAACTGGTTGCGCATATTCTACTTAATCATTTCGTTTCCGAACAGTAGGATCTGCTTCAACAAGTTCACAATCAGTCTTTCCTTAGTTTGTCTTGCCAAAGACTACGCCTCTATCTCCTAATTCAAGTCAACTGCCTAATTATATTAATTATACTGTTGCCTTCTATTTATCCTCTTCAATGAGTCTGTTCTGAACAAACTTATTAGCCTTGTTCTTGGAGAGAGTCTCCTCAAGTTTCTTCTACTGTATTTCTCTCTGTTTCTTCTTCTGGCCTGAGAGTTTATTCTTGAGTTTCTCTGAGTCCTCCAGTATGTTGATCTGCTGTTTGGTGATCTGCGAGAATTGACTGTGCAGCAAAGGTTCTCTGCTGAACTTATGAATCACTTCTAGGATGATAGCGATTGAAGTATTGGCGAAGAAGATGTTGCTGCCTGCTATGTTCACTAACAGATCTACCACCTGCATGGAAGTTTGCAAGTTCACTCTCTTGTGGTGGATTACCACTCCAAAGAATTCAAAGTCGTAGATGTTAAACTGATATGAGGGGTTTGGGTTTTGAGTAAGGGCTATCTACAGCATTCAAATAAAAAGATAAAGTCGATATTATGCATATTGATACCTGATTGAGAAATTTCAATTTGCTTAATCAATGGTTCACAGAGGATGGCCACAGGTACAGTTTAGATCTATTAGAAGAGTGAAATGAAGTGACGCATCAAATGCTCTCTGATTTCAGAATCCTGATGGAACTCAATCAACAGGAAAGTCAGTGACTTGTAGATAATAGGTGCAAACTAGTTCCTATTACTTGCAAATACACTCACAAATAAAAATAATTGAAATAATTTTCAATAAAATTTTCTATTGATTGAGTAGCTTGAACAAGAGCTCGAAGCTCTGCACTCGAATGATTTTAATTCTATCTCTGCAACCTCTTTTCAAGACACTTAGGATTGCTTGAGCAGTGTCGATTTGAGTCCCCATCACAGTCCCTGCGTTCATGAGAGAGCTCTCCTCGAATCTATCTGACAATAGCTCCCAAACATCTGCCAGGAAAGTAATTGCAGAAATCCTCTCACTCAATATCTGATTCCCTCCCTAGTTATAAAGGGGGTAATTGTTCGCCATCTAAAGCCCCTCGTATTCAGCCATCCTGAGTGCGAAATTTAGCCACTCGTTGAAAATTGCTCCACCTACAAGTGAATTATGCGGAGTTGCGTTTGCTTGCGCCTCATAGCCGGATATCCCCCCACCAGGAGAGTTATTAAGGATATTATCTCTGAAAAGAACGGTCTGATAGTGACCAATCATGAGCTCATGGCAGAACTGCAAGTATGGTAGTTTCTCATTGTTGAACTCATTTCTTAAATGGTGATTGAATAGCTCAAAATAAGTATAAGTTTAATAATCTCAGTGATATTCGATTTTCCGAAATGTATTAGCAAAGGGAAAATGCTTTCTAAGAGACCTCCTTCCTAGATGAATCTGTTGTAGCAAAAGATAATTGACTTCAGACCAGACTCAGTGTTGGGGAAATTTAATAAATGCAAACAGTTAACAAAAATTTTCACCCTTCTAAGGAGTACTCCCTGGTTCAATGATGCTTGCGTGCATATCTGGCACTCTCACGTCATTAAGACTGGCAGGAAGGTTTTAGTTCAAGCTATTTGCATTTATGAGCCAGTCCCAAGCTAAGCCAGTAAGCTAACCTCCAATGCTATTTACCTCCTGTCCTATTTTTGATAGTAGTCTGCAACAGTTAATAGCAAGCTCTGAGTTTTGAGAGTAAAGTCCGCACTTTAAGATGTTCAAAGTATAGAAATTGAATGAATGAATTTGGGAATAAAGTAAGTTTCATGGCGTTAGCTTCTTTCTCATTATCAATCAGTTGCAGAAGTAGCTGAGTATTCTGATAAATATCTAGGTATAAATCGCAAAAAAAAATTATAATCTAGGTACCACTGTTGAATTTTGGTGAAGTCATTTCCTTTCATGCCTTTGACTGCTATGTGAATTAAGAATTTGTGGTTATTAGATAGCAGACCTGCAGCTTACTTTGGCTTAATCTGCAAACTCTTTGAAAGAGAAAGCAGGACAAACTCCAGAGTCGTTTCTGCAAATGCCAAGTCCTTCTACTCGTTTATATCGTTCAATGATGTGATGCTGTTTGAAATCCCTAGCATTTTTTGATTTCTTCTTGGAGGAGAGGATGTCATAGAGTGTTTGGAAAGCAAGTCTGCAGAATAAATTTATATTTGTAATAAGATGAAGAATTGATAACAGTGATGTCTAGCTTTCCCTTGCGATGTCTGTTACTAGAGAGTGGCTCCAGCTATATCATGCTTGATTTCTTATTAGCGGTGTGGTCAATTGACACATTAGTGGATATTCACAATAGAAATATTGAATAGTGAGTATAGTTACAATTTAATTAAATTTGACCCTCTAAAAGAGCAGAAGTGTCGAGACCGTTGCCTAAAATTTCCGAGATGTTTCCATCCTGAAACCGTCCAGACTAAAGCCCACCGTTATCAAAATCAAACAATTTTCCTAGAATCTCATTGACATGCTGCGTTCTTCCCTCTATGATTTTGGCCTTCTTCTCTCCGTCTACCTTGATTCCAAATTTCTAAGAAAGTAATTATTTTTTAGCCAGAGGGATACTTGTTTGAAAGAGTTTAGAAAAAAGCAGATCATATGTTGGTAACAAATTTGATAGATGTCTATTTATTGCTCTATTAATTCTTACCTTTAATTCCTTGCAGACCAATGACCAATTTTACTATTTAACTATGCTCGTTATTTAGTCTTTCATGTTTGCGATGCCGGGATCCAATGTGAAAGGCTTCTTAGAAATTTTTATCTAAACGGATAAATTCAGTCAGCATTAAATTCTCATAGTGTTATAAATAATGCCTTTTTAAAAATACACCCAATCTTCATCAAATTCATTAAACTTACAATTGACTTTTTAAGAAGCAGCATGATTTTGCCAACGTAGTATCCATTTTCAAATTTTTAGCTGTGTTCTCTATGTAGTCTAACTTTATTCCTCTCCATGTCCACTTTGTTGCGCTGGTCATCGTCAAAAAGCCCTCGGTCTACCATCCAAAAGTAGACATCAATATCGATCTCCATTTTAATATATTTATTCCAGATTAAAATTATTAATCAACCTTTCTCTATCATCAAACCTGCTCACTTACATTCACGAATACTATAATTAAGGGCTCTTTTTATCTTAAGTTTTTACATAATTGTGTAACCACCAATACAATTTCATCATATAAGATGAAATATAAGAGAATGAAAAAGGCTAATTCAAAACTTTTAGTATAGGGAGTAAAGCGAAAGCAGAATCATGAAGCAAATGGTTTTGAGACCGTTGGAAACAAAGCCAAGAGGAATGAGTTTGGCTTTTTACTCAGAGTCCTGAATTAAGTACCTCCTGAGGAATTTGAATGGGATTACTCTCCCTATCGATGCTATAATTTCACTTATTCGCTCAGTTTCCTTTTGAGGGCCATTTTAAATAGAGCCATAACCACTTTTAATGAGAAGAAATATTTTAATTTTCACTATCAGGAATCGGCTATGTGTAAGAAGTGATTTAGTTGGTTTCAAGGACACCTAAAGCTTTGTAATATATAGAGAAGGGCACAACTGTAATGAATTAGAAATGCACGAACATGCTCAAATAGTTCGTCATGTTAACCAGACTTTGCAGATCAATTCTCATGCTAATTATTAGAGAAAGTACCAAGAGTGCTGCTATGACGAATAAATTGCCTGTTAGAGCGTAAGTTTCTTTAATTGAACTCTTAGCTGAGTTGAAAGTTGCCACTATTATCAACATCAATATTTCATAATTGCAACCAGATTTCAAGAATAAATTAAATTCAAATTCTCAGAAGAGAATAAATAATTCTAAAGTTGACTATATTGAAAGAATTCAGATTAGGAAAGCTAGAAATAATTTTTCATAATTAAAGGCAAATCTAAATGAGATAATTAGCATAATTCAATTTTTAAAAATCTAAATTATTCTTGTAATTTAATTATAGATTCAAAATATTAAAAGCTAGCAAGCTGGAGAAACCAAACTTAGCATGAATTAATCTTTTTCAAGTTGAGAGTAGCCAACTGTGAATAAGATGTTTATTCCAAAGAGAGCTTTCAGTACTAAACTGATTGAGTTGTAGTAATCCGATGCCTTGGCTCTCATTTATGTTGAAAGCTTTGGCTTCTGCTAATGCAATCGTAATTATTTAATAACAGGGATAGCAAGGGAAAAACTCCATAACCCGAAAGTATCGTCAATATCATAAGATAGCAACTTTATTCCCTCACTTCCTACTGGTTACTTTATGGAGAATAATGCAACTACGTATCCAATTAAAAATTGTGAATATATTTAATTTTCCAACCGCAATAAGACCGAGTAAGATATAAAACTTGCGCTGCAAGCTAAGTTGATCGAACAAAGGCTTGTAGTTTATTATCAAAATAGTGGACAGAATTACAAAAGCAGTTATGCCTTGTGAGTTAGCCAGGGAACTCACAATCATAAATGAGAACTTTAACATATATGCAGATAGAAGGATGCACTGAGAAAATACTAAAAAGGTTATCAGAGATTTAAAGTATTTTCTTTAGAGAAAGCTATCTTTGAAATAGAAGTCTGTCAGTATGATGTAAGCATTTGAGTTTTTAGCATTGTTTAGAGTTTGTTTTTGCTAAATCATTGAGGATTGATAAATTCGCGACGACTCTAAAAGAGCTCTTGTAGCTATTGTGGAAAAAATTTGGAACTCAACCATAAAGAAGAGCGCTATTCCTAGTCCCTGTTTTGCAAATACATACGGTAGCAAAAAGAAACTGATGTCTAAGCTGCTATAAATGGTTTTTATTGTTTTCTGAATTATCATTAAGCGTTAGTTTTCTTTATCATCATTTTTATTTTTTTCATTTTCAATGTTGGAACTATTTTAGAGAATGAATTTTGAGTCTAACGCTAGTATATAACTCTCTTCATCCTAGCTTTAATTATCCATTATAATTTCGTCTTTGTCTTATTTATAAGAAGGGCTTATCGGAAATAAAAGATGATCCTTATTTTAAATGCTCTCCATTATTGTATTTATTTGGGAATATTAACTTTATAAACTATTTTATAACTTGTTTTTTATTTCTGAGTAATTGATATTTATTTCTAATATCGCTTTAAAGTTCTAACAATAGAAATGAATTCCAAATATGTAAATATAATTCACACAGAAAATTTGAAATAAACATTAAATTAAAATAATAAGTTGGAAAAGCAAAATAAACTTAGAAAATAATATGGTGGTACATTTTTCAATCATTTAATTTAAGTAACTTATAGATTAGATTTATAAAACAATAAATTAAGATTTGTTCGAAAAGATATAAATAAATCAGAATTAGATGGAGAGATTAAGTCAACCAACTAAGAAAATAATTATATTTTTAAGGTTGCATACGAGCAAGATCAAATCTATATCCTATTCTAAACACTCAAGAGTTCTATAGCCACTACCATGATCCTATCTTACCTTTCTCACTACTAAAAGTCAGTAGCTCTCATAAAGCAGCTAAACAAAGCAGGTCTTTATTTCTTTGAGAAGAATGAACAACAGTTGAAGTATTTTTGCATCTAAAAAACCATTAAGAGCCATCTCTACTCAATTATTTAGTGTTTAACTTTTTTTTGGGAATATTTTTAGTCAATGTCTTTGTTGTCTTTGAATGAATTTTCAAATCCCATTACTGACTTTATTGTAGAGGAGCTCAAGATTTCTTTGATTGAGGACCCTTAGCATTTTTAGGAATTTGTTGTATAAAGCAAAGGCTTTGTAAGTGTTGAGATAGTCTCAAGAAAGCTAGAAGAATCTTTCAAGAGTCATACAAATGAAATGCGCGAAATCATAATTATTACTTTGGAGATGCTCTTCAAGAAATTTAAATAAAATTTTATAATCATTATTATAATAAGATAAATCCGACTTATTTTTAATTTTAGCTATTTATTAGGGAAGAATTTTTGATAAAAATGAGCAGAAGCATCTTATATACTCCATTTACTATCTTATTTAGACTACTCAGTTTTAAAGATGTTTTATAATGAAAGAAAATCTCAAAGTATAATAATTAAATTAATGAACCTAAGCAAATTAAAATATAGATTATACGAAGCATATCCTATGATAATAACAATAAATAAGAATTTTCCAAGTAAAAATTGTTTATTATACCACTTCTTAAAATAGTCATAGCTTTAATCAACAAATAATAATTGCTTTGAATAAAGAAATGTAAAAGTCTTAAAATATTGGAAATTAGTTCTTCAGATTGTTAAGCTACTCCATTATTATCTATTTTTAAGTAGCTCTCTAAGTAAAATAAAGTATTGAGGGAGCATAGTTTTCCTAACTTAGAATCTTTGAAGCTTGTATTTGGAAATTTTGAGGGTTCAAAATATTTAAAAGGCATCCAGCATTTGGATAATCTAAAACACCTTAATCTCTAATTTAAAAAGGACATGGCTCCGGGCACTCGTAGATATAATGAATGCCTTTCAGAAATGCTCAAAATTATTTGGACTCATCCAAAACTTGAGAGTCTAAAGATAAATGTTCTCTCTTTTGAAACTTTGAGAATAGTCTGCTCCAAACCGATCAACATAAAATCATTTTTAACTTTACTCAATTAGGATTTACAGCTTCACTATTGTCATATCAATTGAAAAAGTCTTTTAAAGAATTTATACTCCTAAGAATTCCTTTTGAGAGAATCAATTCAGACACTTTATAGAAGATTAAAATTATTGATAATTATTTATTTAAAAATAACTTTCTAAAATTTCAATTTCTTTTTTCTAATGATAATAATTAAGGGAATTAAAGGGAATTAAAGGGCCTCCGGCATAAATAAGATAGTCCGTGACGTCAATGATATTGCTGTGACGCACTTATCTGACGCACACAAACCTACCAGCCGAATAGGGATATTAAATACGTGGCACCCCCGCCACCTCACACTCTGAGCAGAAGCCCCCGGCTTCTGCAGACCATCCAAAAAAACCTAAAAGGATAAAAAAAATCCGGTAGCTTCGGACCGAGAGCAAGTCGCTGCTCCGTAGCGTCTGGCTTCGCTGTCCAACTGCATGACTGAGTGTTTGCCCATAGATCTCGTCCCTCCACGCCTACAAGGATTAGGAG